>VXBT01001131.1:208906-235622 GCA_013400235.1 Oriolus oriolus | reverse complement strand
GGGGCCGCGGCGGCGGGAGCAGCCTGGGCCCCGCGGGCGGGCCAGAGCCGGGCTGATGCCGCGGGTGCGGGCAGGCCCCGGGCTGATCTCCCGGGACAGGTGCGGACAGAGTCCGCGCCAGCCCGGGGTCAGTCTCCGACAAACGCCCTGCGCCGTTTAACGGGCTCGGGCCCGGAATCGCCGAGGCAGAGGCTCCCCCGCGCGCAGCGACCGCGGAGCAGCGCAGACTGCGCCTAACAAAGCCCTGTGTTCTGGAGCACTTCCTGCGGGGTGCGAGGGGAAATCACGGCCTCGGCCTCTCCGCACGCGATAGAACCGATTCTAAATAGAAATTACAGCAATAAAACCCTGCTGTGCTAACTCTGAGCTCTTTCCTTTGGCAGCCAGGAGAAATAGATATGATTGTAGGAAAAGACCGAGAGGGTTTCTTTACCAATGGTCTGACCCTTGGTGCAAAGAAGTGCTCTGTGATCAGAGATAGCCTGTATGTCGATGGTGACTGCACAATGGACATCAGGACAAAGAGTCAAGGTGGTGAGCCGACATATAATGTTGCTGTAGGCAGAGCTGGACGAGGTAAGCACCCTTTTCTCTACCTTCAGATTGCTAAATTAGGAATGTGTCTCTAAGCGTAGACTCTAGCTATTGAGAAAACCAAACTCCTGTATTTAATGGCTAATTTTGGGGAGTGATGCAAAGGGCTGGATGGCAGTGCTCTAGCTGAGTTCTGACTGGGAATTACATTCATCCCCGTTCCCACCTGCATCCCAGTCCAGCACCAGGCTGTGCAATGGTTAACAAGTCCCTGACAAGCAGGAAAAAGCAGGCAGCTCCAAGTAGGCTTTAGCTGGTATTCCATCACTTGATACCTGAAGCTCAGGAGGGGTCGGTTAATGACAGGCAGTGACTGCAGCTTTCTCATCGTAAATTGCTCGATGGAAACTTTATTCTGCAAAGATGTGAATCTCATGTATGAGCTGCTCCTACTTAAAGAGTTCTACACTAACTCTTCTTGCATTTCCTATTGAGGCTGCTGAAGTCTGTCCAGGCAAAAAAGGTCCATCCAGTTTGGTACCACTGAGAAATGTGCTTCATGCTCACACACCTGCTCCTTGTGCTCTTCATTTAACTTCCAGTAAAACCTATTATGGGGGAGCCACTCATCTGGGATATAACATACTGGCTGGGAGTGCTGTGCCTTATGTTGGGAACACCTGGGCTAGCATTTTTGGGCTGGCTGTGGAACAGGTTCATGAGTGACAAGACTTTTGCTTGTAGGTATAAAACCAAAGGCAGAACAGGTGTCTGTAGGCTAAAGCCCAGGCCACGGATGCATGAAGAGTGTTGGCAGCACTGAAGTGAAACAAGCGGAGTTCTGACTTGCGAAATGCCAGTGAGAACTGTCCTAAGCTTTTATGAGCAAATTGCTATGGAAATAGAATCACAGAGTCATTAAGGTTGGAAAAGCCCTCCAAGATCATAGAGTCCAACCATTCTCCCAGTGCTGCCAAGACCACCACTGACCCACGTCCTCAAGTGCCACAACCACATGGCTTTTAAATCCCTCCAGGGATGGGGACTCAGCCACTGCTCAGGGTAGCCTTTGCCAGGGCTGGACAACCCTTTAGGTGAAGAAATTTTCCTGATATCCAATCTAAACCTTCCCTGGCGCAACGTGAGGCCCCGATGTAAGATCACGTATAGGTAGACTGGCTGCAGCATTCCCAGCTTGGCGAGCAGTCCCTGGCCTGTGGCAGCCCAGTGCTCACTGTGTCACTCTCCCTGCTGGGGGACATGTGATGGCAGCTCACAGTGGCAGTTGCTGGTGAGGAGCCTCCAGTGTTCCTTTCACCAGACAACCTGGGACACCTTGCTGGAATTGGGGGCGGGGGGAGAGCATCAACATGACAATTGTCCCTGCATTTTTTCTTACGTGAAAAGTGTGGTTTATAGTTGTGTTATTGCATGGAAAGTCTCAGCCAAACTCAGCCTTTGGGGTTTTTTCCCAGCATCAGGGCAGTTACTCTGGTTCCTATACCAACAGTGACTGCTGCAGCGCAGATCATGGGAATTTTGCCACTCTCCAGTCACACTTGTGCACACACTGCACCCCTGCCCCCATACGTGTTTGAACTGCAATAAGGATTTCCTTTACTGGGTGATAACTGATGGTGAGAGACACTGTAATGCTTTTTTGATAGCTGGTGGCATTTTTTTTCAGCAGTGAACTCTTACAACTTTCATAGTTAGATAAAATCCCTGAGGATAGCTTGTAGCCCTGTCTACATCTGTGTTTTAACAAAACTGTTAGACTAGCTTAATACCCAAATACTAAATCTTGAATTTGAGGGTGTTTATTGCACTGCCTAAAACTTGCATTATTTCCATGTCTAACACACTCTTAAAACTTTTTTTCTTTTCTCTTTCAGTCTTGGTCTTTGTAATGGGCAAAGAAGGGGTCCATGGAGGCGGATTGAATAAGAAGGCATACTCAATGGCAAAATACTTGAGAGACTCTGGGTTCTAGTTGTTAGGCAGACTGTTAAGTATTAGGGGAAGATTGCTATTAAACTTTCCTGGCGGTGAGCTTTAAACCTTACATTCTGGAAACTTTACTAGCAATGCAGGGTGATGGGGTATGAACCTGTGTCTCCTTTGTATCCCTTTGTTGGTGGGGAAAGGTGTTCTTTTTTTTTTTCCCTTTAATTCTTTTCATTTCTGTTTTGTTTCCTTGTGTACTCCAGCATTGGTTATAGTCATGGGAAAGGAAGGTGTCCATGGAGGGACACTCAACAAGAAAGCATATGAACTGGCTTTATACCTGAGGAGGTCTGATGTCTGAGCAGCCTCTCCCCATCCACCTAGCTGTCTGCACCACCAGCTGTCTGCACCACCACCCGCTTGTGCTCAGTGCTACCAGACCGTAGATGGTAGTTTGTGGTTTTTTATTTACCCATTTCCTACTGTCATAACTCCAGTTCCCCCTTGTTCATCTCTGTAACCACTGTAGGTAACCAAGCCCGTCTGGCACCACCACGACGATGATATGCATGATAACTTGAAACTTGGGAGGGGAACATGCCAAGTGTAGGCTCTGCTTTGTCTTAGCAATTAGTGTGATATTGACAACTAAACCAAGATACTAAACAAGGTGCCGATTGTACAATCTAATTTGATCAATGCCTCTTCAGCACTTTGAGCAAGTCACAGCTCACTAGTCTTCCTTTCACAGAGCATGGTTGGGAGGAGAAAAGTGCGTGCATATCTTCACTTCTGTCCCTCTCTTTGTTTCTGTTTTTTAAACCCACGTGTTTGCTTACACCCATTTTTATAGTGCCTGGTTTAACCAATTTGCCACTCAAAAGCTATTAATGTCACATTAGTTTTGTCATTGCACTTCACTGTAGGCTTAAGTCTCTTACATTTTCTTGGTGATGTGTGAAGGTTGTACTGCTTAACAAGTGCAATCACAAAACTATGAAAGGGTACAGATGCACTTCCTCCCATGACCTTAAACCACCATCCTAGGGACTCCCCAGACATTCCATCATTACAATAGCTCAGGCACTTTNTTTTTTTTTTTTTTTGCCAGCTCCAGTTCTGTAGTTGACTTGTGCAAGGCTGCCACTGTGGCCACTAGCTAGCCCGGCATAACCAGCTGGAGTGTGTCTGGTTTCAGTTTCTCATAGGACCAATTTTAATTTGCAGCTTGGGGGTCGGGGGGTGGGGGGTGTTGTTTTTGTTTTTTAATATGAAACTGCAATGTCATTGTGGAAAACTGCCACCTTCAGCTATCCTGGGAGCTCTGACTGGCTTCAGTCTTTCTGCTAGATCACTCAGTGGTGCAGAGTTTGGCTGCTCTGAAGCCACTGTTTGGATGAAGGTCGGTAGTTTGTAAGCTAAACTGTCAAAATACCATTTCAAATTCAAAAATCTTCATCTGGCCTGTCACACCCTTGCTGCAGAAATGATGGAGTGAGCTGCCTTGTGCACGAGTCATCTGAAATGTCTGTAACCAAACTCAGTTCAGGCACGGTTCTGACCTGTATGTCCATTGCAAGAACTGCAGAACTCTGTATACTAAAGAATAAATGGGAGATGGTAGTGGTTGGAATAACTGACTTGGCTGTCTTGTGATGAATTTTTTAATATGTATTCTGTGCCATACTATTGTTTAAAAAAAAAAAATGAACTGTTGCTATTGTGAGATGGATTTTAACTGACTCTGAGGGTTTCTTTTGACTGGCACTACCTTAGGGACATTCTAGTATTTGCTTCTATTGTTGGGCCTTGTGGATAATGTACAGATTTAAACAAATTCTTGTTGCTGATTTGTCCATTTCTTTCCCTGCACTTTGTTACATCTGGGATACAGTCTAACTCATCTGATTTAATATGCATTTCAAAAAATGCCATAACTATTAAAAACACCTTGTTTACAGACAGATGAAATAAATTTATTCCAACCAAACACAACCAGACTGTTGGTAATTTTTCCCCCCACACCCAGAAATCCTCTGAGGTCCTTCAGTGCATGGCTGGCCATACTAACAGGAGGTCTAAGTGCAGTTTTAAGTTTTGCAGGACAGCAGTAGTATGATAATATATAAGTAGTGTGATAATATGACTTCAGTCAAAAGCCAGGCAGTCTTTTGGGGTAAATCTTAAATTAGATGATTTCTCATCTCTTAATTCCACATTTATCCAGCTCTCTGGTGCAGGTTTCCCCTGCCCTCTGAACGCCCAATATACTGTTGCTGCAACAAGCTGAAGGAGACTTTGCGTAGGACCTGGCAAAGGAGTCTGTGGTGGCCTTCCAGGGTGGGAGTGTGCTCCCCTCATCCAGGGAGGGGGTGGATTTAAAGTCTCCATTACCTTAAAGGATTGCACGTGTATTTGCTACTTCTGCTGAGAACTCCTAAAAACACAGGCCCAATGGGATGTGATGGTGAACCCTGGAGCTTGTGGAATGGGAGGACAGCTGAGCCCAGATCACGGGAGGCAAATCTGTAAAAGGCTCTGCCTTCTTGAGCCCTCAAACTAGTCAGGTGCTGCTGGACAGGACCTGAAAATGCCTTTGTTCTCCTCTCCTTCCCCCACACCTTCATCATCAGTGTCAGCTGCACCTGTTCCTCTGCTTGGCATGAGATCTGGTCTAACTAAAACCTTCCTATATATAGTGTTCATATTCTCCCACTGCCAAGTGGCTCTGTGTCTGAACTGGATCTCCCAGTGCCAAAGTTAGAACAGACCAACACACCCAGAGTACAGAGCAAATTCCTGTTCAATAGTAACTGGTACAGAGGATGCAAATCTGCTTCCCCCATAAAACACATGTGCAGCTGTGTTCACTGTCCGAACACAAAGTTACACTCACCTTTTGACTGCAGAACTTTGTTTCTCCCTGGTTAGGAGGATGAGGGTAGCACATTCCCAAAACTGCTTCTGTGGTAAGGCCAGAGTGGATGGAATTGACTGTAGCAGCACCTCAGAGGCAGAGCAGCTGCTGGCAGCACACACCAGGTACTTGACATCACATTCCTTAGTGTGACATTGTTCCTTTCTGACCAATTCCCCTCTTTTGAGTGGGTGTATGTCACCTGTACAGTTCTGCTTGGTTAAGAATTAGGTGTTGCTCAAATTACTTTTTCAAATGCATTTGTTGGTGAATTTTCCTAGCATAACCTGATTGCAGGCACTAGAATTATGTAAGAGCATATTACAAAGTTTAGGTCAGTTCATGCTTCTGGAACTCCAGATTTTGGGGTGCCTGGATTACAATAATGAATAAAAACACAGAGCAACAGCAGGGACCTATTTTAAGAAACATCTTTCAGCTTAGTAATTACATTTTCAGAAACCATTTTCCCATTTGGACTCACCTAGACATAAGCATGCTGGAGGGGAATTCGGCCTGGTGAAAATACACCACCATGCTGACTGGCATTGCCCCGTGGCTGCTGGCAGCAGTGGTTTGGAGATGAATCATCCTTTCGTTATGATCCTTTTACTGTGCCTCATTGTGCAAAATAAACTTTCCCTGCTCTCAGCCAGGCCCAGAAAACAGGTCTGCACTGCAGGGTGTGTGGCTGCATGAAGTGCTAGGTCAGAAATCACATCTGGGACCACCTCCCCTGCCATTGCCTGTCCAGGGTTCCAGCACTGGGGCTGTGGCTCTGCAGGTGCTGCCAGCTGGGCAGGAATTGTTCAGAGCACCCTGGTCCTCCTTCACGTTCCCCCAGGCAAACTACATGTACAGACTCTGGCCAGACCAAACTCTTCCTCAAGCTAGAAGTGAACAAAAATGGCTTTCTGCATAACTCAGACCCCCTGCACGCAGCACTGGTCAGTGCAACTCCTTGTACTGTGATTCACAGTATTGCGCAGGAAACACCTCCGAGATCCCAACAGTTCCATGTTCTTCATCTTCAAAAGCACTTCAACCTCAGTAATGTAGGCAAATACTCAAGGTCTCAAGTGATGTAAAAGTTCAATAAACTGCTTTTGAGATTTAAAGTGGAAAACATGTTTATTAACATTCTTTCAAGCTTTCCTTAGTCAAGGCCATATAAAAAATCTCCATTTGAGTATATGCATGGTTTTACTTTCTACATAGTTACAGAGGTATTATATAGAATCTACCTTTTTTGTGATACACTGGTAAGTACTGAGTTCTGTGAGACAGGTGTAAGCACTTGTTTTCAAATCAGGTATTTGAAAAGAACAATTTTTTATATACAGTTTAGCAGACTAATGCAGCATAAAATGCTCTTAGTAAGAGGTATATGAGCCAAGGATCAATGTAATACTTACCTAAACTTCTTTTTCTGTGTGGAACAAAACCTCTGTCTCGGTTGTCTCCCAACCCCCACCTCCTCACTGGAAACCAGACAGCGAAGTAGTAGCAAGGAGGGACAATTAATGTGCTTATAGTGGACCTGACCTTGTGAATTGCTCAAAACTAAACATATATTCTAAGCTTCCTCATCCTGGGAATTGCTCAATGGACTGCTTAAACTCAGCTACCATGGCAAACTCCAAAGGATTATTTGGAATCACTGCTTTGAGATAAAAGTGGAATTTCTTCTGCTTTGTTTTGACATACCAGCACATAGAATATTGATCTGTTCTATATTTTCCTTTCAGCAGTGGTGACAAATTTTAGGAAAACTATACAAACATGCAAATACAGTTTTTGTTGGGCCTAAGGGGTAACACATATCTACATGTAATAAATATTGCTCTCAGGATGACCCAGTTATAGCTACAAAATAGAAATAAAAGTACTTCCAGAGAAATCCCATTTCAACAAGAGACATTTAGAGTCTCTGTGATATTTCTATTGATATAAACTATTAACATTATTCATTAGCATTGTGAAGTCCAGTTTAACTGTTGGTTTTGAGAAGACAGAATGTGTGACTGAATACCTGAATCAAAAATAAATCTACCTGTAATGATTTAACCAGAGTACTACTACATTAACTGCTGCTCCTATCAAAGAAACCAAATGGATTACAGATTAAAAGAGATTCCCTATGCAAAGGTTTGTAAATAGCCTTAAGAACCCTTTTGTTCATACACCTATGGGTCATTAGTAGTCTCAGACAGTGTTTGCCACTCTGTACTCCCTGTCCTCACTGGGCTGCAGCTGAACCACTACACTTTCTTCATTCATCCCATTTTCCGCATCACTGCTATCAACGTTGTCGTTGTCGTCCTCCTCATACTCCGAGGACTCGGTCATGTTCTGATGGGAATGGGACTCTGACAGAGCCCCGAAGGACTGTGTGCTGACCGAGGCCAAAGGTCTGAGCAGAGGAGTGTTCTCAGACACTTCGTTCTCCTCTTGGCTGCTGTCCGTCTCTGAGTCAGAGTCCCCCTGGGAAGGGACCACTTTCTGCTTACACACGGGACAGGTTTTTTTTGTTTTTGTCAGCCACGGGTCCACACACTTGCAGTGATATGCTGTTAGAAAACAAAATACAAGGACATCATTATCACAGTGAAAAGGACAGGGAAACCTGCTAAACTGTGTTTCTTTTCAGTGACACGGGAGAATTTTAGAATATAAGTCACACAGAGAATTTTAGTCCCATGTTTGTTGGCACATAGCCTGTACAAAACACCTGGTGGATTAGGATCTCAGTCACGTGGGTATATGCAATGAATACCTGTGCCCTCTACTGAGTGAATGAGAGCAGTAGTACAACAGGCCACATTTGACAACAAACTTTAAATCTTTTTGAGCCATTCCATCCACTTTGCAGCAGGCATGCCCCACCATCATCATCCTCACACTGCCTCTCGCCTCCACACCAACATGTATCAAAGCACTTCATTATTAAATTACATTACTGCATGATTTTGTGGATCTTAAATTAGGTCTGCAGTTGGCACTGCAACTGGACTGGCCGTCTTTAAAAAAAAAGTATTTAAGTGTCTTACTTATGGTATTAGAAACTCAGCTCTTCTTCATAAGAGAGACTTCTACTTGGCAAAGAGCTCATATTTACACAGGCCAGCAATGTCATGTTTAGTACCTGGTCAGGCACATTGGCAACATATTCTCCACACGCACCGATGGCGGTGGTTGGTGGTGTTCAAGTTAAGTTACCTCTGCAGTCCCCCACTGGGAGAGACGCCATGGACCTGTTCTTTCTCTTCTGAGAACTCCTTGTTTGTCAGCCTAGTTTGAAATTTGTTTTGTGACTGAGGTTCTAAAAAGCTCAGCCTGTCACCTGCTGTGCTGGCTGTGTATAGAAGGCTGTAACACCTCTGCAGTGGGCTGGACTTGAGAAAGACTGTCACAGGGAAAATATTTCACTAACTGACTTCCAAGTGCAGTCAGGCAGTGGTGTGCATGGCTGCAGACTCCAGGACAGACCCACCCCTTCAGCTGCACCTCCAGGTCACCAAGAGCTCAATTTTGTGGTTCCTTTTTTTTGGGGAAAGTGAAAGCCTATTTTTTTAAATGTAGAAAGTATTACAATGAATATGGGTATTTAGGGGATAGCATCAAGCCCAGATTTTCTTTCATGTGTACATCCAAGGAAAAATGCAAAGTGAGAATGCTAGCATTTTAGCTTTTAAAAAGAGAAAGCAAGCTTTCACTTTTCCCACTTCGTACATTCATTCTTGAACATTAGCAAAAAGAAATTTTATAAATCACTCACTACACATACTTTCTGTGAGTTTTGGACGGTGTTTTGGAAAGCTGTTTTAATCTAAATTCAAACCTAAAATACAGCTGCTTACCATGAGAGCATGGAAGGATCCTGAGCTTGTCTCCATCCTCATATTCATCCAGACAGATGGCACACACATCGTATTCATCTCCTACAGCACATAATTGAGAATTAGCGGGACTTTAAAGGACTTGCAGCAGACCCTCCTGACACGCACATGGGCTCTCCCGGCTTGTTCCTCAGGCTGAAGGAACCACCACTTCCCTCTGCCCATGCAGGGCAGTTCCTGCCAGCTGCAGAGCTACTGCTGAACTTTTCACCTCTCTGGGACCAGAGCTCATCCACTTAAGGTTAGTAAAAATATTTTAAACTGTGTGAAGTGCTATCTCTACAATATTTTTTCATGCTTATTGAAAGTAAGATAAAAGGATTTAAAATATAGCACTCACTTTACTATACAGGTTTTAATACGTTATTGACAAAACTTAAGGCAGAAAAATAGCAACAAAGATAACCAGATAAAAAAATAAGAATAATAATCAAGAATGACAGTCTGGCCACAGGAAGAAGTTCAGTGTTTTGTAACTCAAACTTCACAAACACCGACAGTACTGACACAGTGTATGTTGTGTTGTATGTTATGTGATCAAAGGAGAGACACTTTTTAGAGGTTAATGCATTCCCATTTCATTTTTTTGGTCAAGGGTTTTACAATATGCTCCTTCCATCAGTTCCCATGGCTCTTTCCTTTTTCCTGAAGACAATGGCATCCAAAGCTGCTCCAGTCCTGCAGTGGCTTCAGCCCAGCCACTCGCACCCCCCGAGGGACAGAAAAAAGCAGCAGGAGAAAGTGAGAAAACTTTTGAGAAAAAGATAGTTCAACGGGTAAAGCAAAAGCTGCACTCAAGCAGAGAAAAATAAGGAATTAATTCACTGCTTCCTATCAAAGTTTTGAGACCAAACAGCAGCAAGCAGAACAATGCAGTGACAGAACAAATAAAATTCCACAGTTTGGTTCTTAAACCTTCTTCCTCAACACATGTGGATTGTCTCTCTCCTGGCAAGGACAAAGTCCTGAACCTTTTGGTGCCTTCTTTACCTCTCTGCACCCAGTATTCTCTTCTGCGAAGTACGTATGAGCTCTGTGGAAAGGGACAAGAGTGCCCTTTCCAGAGCAGCCCATAACACAGGTTAGGGCACTTTATGAGTGCCCTTTACAAGATACATAAATAATGAGAAAACAGGATCAAACCTAGCAGGGTCACAAGGAAGGTAGGCAATTTCCAGAACTAAAAAAATATGGCACATCTTCTCTCCTTGGACATTGCCACAATAGCCAGGAAAGTTCTGTATGTGAAATGACTGGTCCTGGTCAGTAAAGGCAGCAAGGATTAGCAGAGAGAGCTGTTAAGTGGAAGCTGCTCCTGATGGTGTTGGAGGAAGCTCATTAGGCTGAAGGAAAGTTACTAGTACTGTCTTGTTACAAAATTGCTTTGGAGCAATATTGATACACACCCAAGGAGCATATCAGTTACACATATACAGGACACGATTAAGTACGCATTATCCAGAGGGCACCTGGGATAGCAGAGAGAAATCTGTACATCTGGAACAATGGCACATGAATTAAATACAGTACTATAAGATGCAAATTACATTCTTGCGAATTTTTAGCTGAAATTTCATCAGTTATAAACATTGGAGAAGAAACAGAGTGTAGCGGTTGATCGCTAGCATTCCTAATGTGATACAAAGGGGAAAAAGAAAACTGCTGCAGTAGGACACATTCAGAGCAGTCCTCCCAGAGGTATAAGTACTGTTCAGTCTTCAACATGGCCTTCCACATCCCTCAAAGATTAATTTAAACAGAAACAAAGATTATGATCACAGAGCAGAGAAACTACCATGCAAGGAAAGTAATTTTTAAGAGCCTGATAATTTAAACCTAGCAAGCTGAGGGCCGAAGGGGGATTCGGCCTTCTCTATAAACACCACAGAGAAAGAATCCCGTGGACAGAGAATAGAGAAGCTGACGGTGGGGGCGGGGAGTGGGGGAAAGACCATCATCTGATCAGGAACCATCAGGTTGGAAGTGAAAACAAAACCTGACAACTGGATCAGCGATACTCTGAACCAGCCTTTCAGGACACTCAGCCAGAAATCCTGGTAATGGGACAAACCTCTCCCTTTCCCTAAAACTAGTTTTACGTCAAGGCTTCAGATGTGATACAAATTTCTAAGAGAACAGCATCTAGAAGGAGATGGAAACGGACTCCCAGAGTTGCAAATGGATGGTCAGACAGGAAAGTTTCCTCAACATCTGCAAAAGGTGGTGAACTCTTTTCACATACCTCTTGAACTCAGACCCATCTGGTGCTGCTGCTTTGTCTCCTGATGGTCCTTCTCCCACGACACCATGAGCACTGTATTTGCACAACTGAACCTGGCTGTCCTATCACCGTCCAGCACTTCACTGTCTCCCCTCAGGCAGCCACTTGCTCCTGCTGCACGCTCCCCTGACCATGAAGTGTTCTTTAGGTGTGCAAACTACTGTACCCCAAAACAACCAGCCCGGCCCAGACCGTCTGTACCCATCACATGGCCGTAAGCACATGTGGCAGCAGCTTTCCCATCACTTTACGGACACGTCTGGTTGAGGCACTGTACATTCAAAGGTTCAAGTGCTCCACTTCATGTTAGTCCATCTCATCACATGGGCAGTCATCTGCCCAACATGTGGTGCTGGGTGCCTGTGCCCTGGTTACACACTGTGCAGTAAGGGAAGGCACCAAGGATAGTGCCTCAGGGAAAAAAGGGGGTGTGGCCCACCTTGCCTAAGGATGGACACCCCAGATACATCCTGCAGTACTCTGGGGGGATCCAAAGAACAGTGCTGGAAAGTGACAACTATTCTCAAGCAGGCTCATCTCCCCAGGGCATCCCCTGGCCAAGAACAGCAGCACCCTCAAAAGAAAATGACACAGCAGTGGAACTTCACACTCATGTCTGTGACAGGTAGGTACATGTAAAGTTTCCTGCCGCCACAGGTATTTCTCCCACTCCTGCCAACACTGCAGCCCTGGCCCTCACCACGAAGCAATGTGCTACAAACCCTTGGCGCTGTTGCTCCAACAGTGACCATCCTCTGCAGTCCACCCACTCCCCACCTCCCACAGATCATCACACCGGCAATTAACCAGTGCTATTCCCAGGTGCCTGCTCTCCCTGTGGGTTGGGGAAGGGAGGCAGATCCACACAGCAGCCGAGATCAGGGACATCAGCCCTCCTTGGCACTCAAGCACACAGGATTTCTTTCTCCTGGACTAGTTCCCAAGCTGTTTCAGCTCCATGACCACATGCCCCTCAAGATCTAATTTAATTTCTAAAAGGGACACTTTTCAGGTATCTTTTTCTCAAATTCCCATTACTCTAGTCTAGAAGCTAACTCAGAACCACCAAAAGAATAATGAAAAAATGAAGTATGGACATAGCAGCAAAATAAAGTATCTTGCTTAAATAAACTGTGTATGAAGAGTATTTAGTAAGCAAAATTATCTTCTCACTACTTGGCACATATAAATAAAGAATATTTTCAGAAATACAGAATTACCTATCCACATGTGTATGTGTGCTTTGAGCAACGCAGAATGCAAAACTGCAGCTGAGACTTCAGCAGAGTTTCTGTTGCGTTTTCTCAATTAGACCATAACGAACTGTGCAGTCATGCAGATGGGTCAGTAATCAGACCACTCATAATCCCATTTTCAGGGAAAAAAATATCAATTTAGGAATACATAATAAACTGCAGAACTCCACTTACTGTGACATAGCTCTTAAAAAGTCATTGAGACACACCCATCACCCACTATTGCTCAATCACATGTATCTGCATGTATGTCCACAAAAAGTCAACACGCATGATACCTGAAAATATGCATTTACATAAAATGACATACCCTCTTGCAGCTTACTATCTGTCACATGTTGGGGCTTTTTCCCCATGTGTACACAAGTAATTCAAAGGCAACAACTGTATGAAGTTAAGCTCCTCTTTCACACTGACACCTAACAAACCACTTTCGTTCTTTAAATCTTGTGGATATAACAACATCCAAATTCTGGATTCTTTATCAGATACCTCACCACTCATTACGATTGTAACTTTTGACACTCAATGTAGAAAAAAACCTCCTCCATTCACTTTTAATTTCTTGATAACATCTCTCCCACAGCATTCTATCTTCCCTAAATTTATGACATTTTCTTTTCAACAGGAGTGAAAGGCTACACTCCTTAATTTCATTGCATTTCAGATCTAAAAATCATTTCAGTCTTGGCCTAGATTCCATTTTAGGGTAACGTTAAGATAGCTTGGAAATAATATATATTTATGACGATAAATTCTGTAATACCAGTTCACATCTGAGCTATTTTCTTCAGAACATTCAAATTTGCTACCAATCATATTACAGGCGCAGGACACAGCTCTTTTTTGCTGTGTTCACTTTTGTTATAAAGACATCATACGTGAGATCTCAACTCCCACTGACTTTTGCGTGACCAAAACATAAACCATTTTGTAAAGAACCACAACAGAGCAAGTGCCCCAAAACTCTTTCAGTGAACAAAACAGACTTTTATACAGTCTACGTTGCATCCTGTGGAATTACTCAAAATGAGGCCTGTTGATTAGAACTTTGCAGAAAGCCAACTGCACGTATTTTGTTACTGCATTCCCTACTCACCACAGAGATGTTGGCAACAGCAAGTATCTTGGTATTAAATTTGAATTGCTCTTGCCCTCACAAAAGTATTGTGACTGACTGAAAGCATCACTCCTCTAGGAAGGTAAAGAAATTACACCCTCAAGACAGTTTTGTTTCTATACAGTTTTGTTTCTACAATATCAGGCAACTTATATTGTCACTAGTATTTACCAGTTTCCTGACTAATAATTATAGAATCATTAAATAGACTGAGTTGGAATGTCATCTATTCCACCACCCTGCAGTGAGCAGGGACACCTTTGCCTAGATTATGTTGCTCCGAGCCTCATCCAGCCTGGCATTGGAATGTTTCAGTGATAGGACAGCCACAAACTCTGGGCAACCTGTGCCAGTGTGTCACCACCCTCACTGTAAAAAATTTATTCCTTTTATCTAGTCTGAATCTACTCTCTTTCAGTTTAAACCCACCACCCCCTTGTCTTATTGCAACAGGCCCCATTAAAAGGTCTGTCTCCATCTTTCTTATCAGGCAGATCTTTTCAGGCACTGGAAGGAGTCGAAGGACTCCCTGGAGCCTTCTCTTCTCCAGGTGAACACCCCCCCGTCTCTCCCAACTTGGCTCCAGAGCAGAGGGGCTCCAGCTCTCAGAGAATACTCATGGCTTTCTCTGGATCCAGCAGACCCACATCTGTCCTGTGCTGATGATTCCACAGCCGGATGCAGCACTGGAGGTGGCAGTTCCAAATAAATGAAATACTGCAACACAGGGGCTGCTGTGGTCACTGGTAATGGGAGTGCAACAAGGAACTTTCATGCAATTTCTGCACTGATCTTTTTCTAAGCAATATTTTAATGCTCAGCCGCAGTCTGCTCTGCTCCTATTAAAGAAGTATTAGAACTCCTCTATTTCAGCGAGAACAGGGTCAAGCCACACGTTTTGTATGCTTTCACTCCAAACTCTACAATCTATTTCAAGTGTCCTCAAAATTACCTCTGAACCTTAATACGCCTTTGATTTAGAGGGTTTTGGTGTTAAAAACAATAAGGTCCAATTAGTCAGACAAAGAATGATCCACTTGCCTTTCTTAAACTTATGTACGGGAAGTTTCTTAAGCTGATCCTTCCTAAGCCGATTCCTTCTTGCTCTGTGTCTGTCCTGAACAAATTTTGTTATCTGGAAACAGACAGAAGATAACATGAACACTATGTTAAACCAAGAAAAAAACAGCAGAAGTTTTGATTTATGAAGCTATGCAGTAAGTCGGTCAAAAGGGAACCCCAGCTAACATAGAACAACCTCTTCCGGTGCCTGAACATAAGGATGAAGCCAAACAAGCCTAAAGATGTTCTCCACAAACATGGCACTTGGAACTGAGAATACACCTCCTTTTGGGAAGGAAAGAGAAAGAAAAAGGTATGTCCATACTACATAAAATAATGGCCATTGCTGCAATCCTCTACTGAGGCCCGTGAAAAGCAGGAAGCATATCACACAGCAAAACACAATTCAGTAAGTTTGAATAGTTTTCCTTACAGATTTAGATTATTACAGCTGTTTTAGAGAATTATTCCCACATTCATCAGAACTGTTTTCATATTATCTAAAAGAGTACTTTGGGGAGGTGTAAAGAGTTTACTTTGAGTCATTGTTACATGTTATACTTGCCATACTAAGATAACTAAATAAGTAAAATAACTAAATAACTAGTAATACCAAGCTCTCTAAGTAACTATAACAAAGATGCTATTTCCATTTTCTTAGCAGTCCCTAATGCTATTTCTGTTCAATTTCTAAATCTAGCACCTGTGATATGACACTGTTTTTCAAATATGATGACAAGCAAACGAACAAAGGATATTTGAATCTAAACCGTTCGTTCAGACTCTTTCACCACAGCTGAACAATACACCGTATGCACAAACAGCAGTTTTTCTGCTGCAATCCAGATCCCTAGTAACAATCAGAGTCTGATAATCAGAGTCTCACGTGAATCTCCTAGTTAAAAACAAGATTGTCTCAAAGAAAGAGGGACAGAATCAGAAAACAAATCCAAGCTGGACCAAATCCAAGCTGGAACCTTCCTGGGATCAATTTCACTGCACCAATTAACTGTCCAGTGCTCTAGTCTATTGAGATGCCTCTGTGAAGGCCTCTCTATACGCAAGGGAACCAGCATCTCCTAGTTTAGCATCCCTGGCAAATTTATTCAGTGTGTACTCAACTCCTCTGTCCAGGTTGCTGACAGCAACACCACAGAGAACTCATGGTAAAGCTGAACCCTGATGAGCACCACTGATGCCCAACCAGCAGCCAGGTGTCACCACCCCCTTCACTGCAACTCCCTGAGATGACCCTTTCGACAGTGCGCCCATTGTCCTGTGTACACAATTAGCTTTAATGGGGTGGTTTTGACCAGAAGGACACCGTAAAAGACAGTAGCAAAAGCTTTGCTAAAAGTTTTCATCTCTAGGTGATCATTCTGCTTTGTTTTCAGAGAGCTGCTGCAATTTTAACTGTCCCAAACATGCCCAGGACTGTCAATGAAACGCGTGACTTGCAGTGCAAAAAATACTAATGCAGAAAAATATTTTAATTAACTGTTTATAGAACAGTTGATGCATTATTTTCTTTTTATTAAAAGGTAAAACAATAAATTGGGCACAGATTACAAAAAATGGGATGCTAAGTATCCTGAAATAATATACAGCTGTGCTATCTTACCATTTCAAGAAAAGATGTCCCAACTGAGAACCTCTACAGGCAATGTGTGTGCTGAGATCTATGCTCTGTGCTCACACACTCGTAACTACACCTGCAGTATAAAACGGTGAGCCCTGCACTGTGGAACAGTGGGACTAATGATTATTAAGTTTGGTAAGGCAAGATATGCTCTCTCTGTACAAGAGCACAAGGACAGGTCACTCTGTATGGGGCCGAAAAGCAAGCACTTGTGGAGTCTATGACTGGCAGTGAGGACAATTCCTATAAGCAGTTACATGCTGGGGAGAACATCCAAAAGGCTCCTGATATCCCTTTGACAAAATTCTGCACCTGCTTGTTTTATTGAGAAACTAAATGATTACAGGTAAGCATGGTACAGGTACGTGCAGCACACACAGCTTCACTCTTCCTTTACTGTACACCTTCCTTTAACTTCAGTGTGTGACAGTTGCCTGATCATTTTAAAGAAAAAAATATTATTAAAAGAAGAAACTTACCATAAATATGACGATGAGAATAAGACAGATCCCTACTATTATTAGGAAAGGGATTAAGTAGTACTCCAAAGGAAGACTGAACTCTGGGATTAACACAACATGGCCACTGTGGGGAGGAAGAGATAACGTTTTCTAAATTAATGAGAATTTAATGAAGAACAAATAAAATTTAAAAAATAAAACAAAAGATTGCCATTAGACACACTACAGGAATCCTACCTGTGCACAACAACATAGAAAATTGAGTCTATACCCACACAATATAAAGCCAATTAAATAAAAGGATAAAACACTGTTTTTTGAGTTAAAACTATTTACTGACCTCAGTCAAATCTAGAGAAACCAGGAAAACCACCTCATGGCTGCTTTGACAGCAGAATGAAAAAAAATATAACATGACTATCAAAAGATACAGTGAAACCATTCTTATTTACTAAAGCATTGCAGGTTGCTCTCAGGCACAAGATTTCATCTGGAACACCTATAACCTCTGTCACCATAACATCCTATTTTAAAGCCATATATATTTAAAAGAGACAATGATCTAATGCAAGGAGTAACACAGCTGCATGAGTTAACCTACCCTTTTTCGTAAGTAAACTCCTCTTTAAGAGAATTAGCTGATGTCTCACCAATAAAGACAGAAGGAATGTCAATCTTCTTTAAAACCTCAACTGTAAAAAAAAAGCAGCAAAATAAAACTATTATTACATGGACAATCTATGGATACTCAAGATACAAGACCTGAACATTATAAGACTATCACAACAGGAAAACATATAACACAGTGACATACAGACCAACACATGTGGCATGTTACAGCTTTACTTCATGTAAGTACTATTATTTTTCCTACCCAATTTCTAGGGAATTTGTTGCAGGTAGAAAAATCAAAATTCTTAATGGAGTAGTTAAAGGGAGCATAAAATGAAAATATGCTGACAAAAGAGGATCATAATTTAAACCAGAACACCATTCTTTACTCAGAGATTCAAGCAAGTCACGTAGTTCTGTTGATTTCCAGAATTTCTGGCAACTTACATGATTTTGTGATCTGGTTCTATAGGTTTTAATTAATCTGTCTTCCCTCCTTTTCACCCCAAACATAAATAAACATACTGGAAACAACTGTGGCTAGATAAGGTCAAAAAGAAGAAAGAATAAAATTAACAAGTCTCACATCTTTATTTCAGTCTCAAGAAACTGGATGAACTGCTGTCTTCTCTGTTTACCAGTGAAGGCAGTAATAAATGAAAATTTATTGAAAGATAAATCCCATATTCTAGAAAACCTTCTCCTCAGCTTCACTTCATATTGATTTTCCCCCTAACACTTCACATTTAAGGCTCAAAGTAACCTGAGTTTAGTCCATCTCAAAGCAGTCAGGCTCCCCCAGGCAAAAACATCACCTCACACTATAAGGTCTGTGTTTGTTGTGGACTTGTTCTATGTTTTGGTTACTCAGTGAAACCTGAGAATAAGATTCACATGGGTTGAGAATTCATTAAACCCACTTTCACATAACTGCCTGGGCTACTCAGCTCCCATTTAGTTCGTCCAAGTCCATTCCTACTTTACTCAATGGCATTTCCACTGGAAAAGAATTTATTTTCCTCTTATTTATTTTCTTATTCCATATTGAACAAGTTGAAAAACTGGACAAAATAAAGAAATGCCACAAAGAAGGCAGTAACAGCACGAGAAATACAAAGCACATACCAAAGAACAAACCCAACATTCTCACCAAATTTCAAGACGTTCTGAACATACTCACTCCACGAACGTTAAAATTGGAACAGCTAACACAAGAACCAAATAGTACATGGTGCACTGGTCTCTAAATATTCTTTTTCCAACTGAAAAGCTGAAAATAAGTGCACATGATATGCTAGAATCTATTTGTTCAGAGAACAGGAAGATGTACCCAACAGTGCAACAACAAACTGGAATGACTATCACAGATGAACTTCATGATCTTAAAAGTCTTCTCCAACCTAAATGGTTGTATGATTCTAAATACTAAAATGTCATATTATAAAGTTTGATTTCCTTCCAAATGTGAGTTTCCTACTTTTCCTATATTTCTACTTAATTAACAACACATCAACTATTTTCCACACCAGTAATATAAATCTAGCCCAGAACACCTCAACTAAAATTTGAAGGAAAACCAAAAGAAACATTCAGAGAAGGCACAAGTCAATGTATTCGTTCTTATGCAAATATCTCCTGTTACTAAATCTTAAAAGCAGGAGGATTTCTCTGGGGTTTTTGTTTAGTTTGGTTTTGGTTTTTGTTTGTTTGTGGTGGTGGTTTTGTTGCTGAGGTTTTGAGGGGTTTTTGTTGGTGCTGCTGTTTCCAGTGGGTGAAATGATATTCAAACAGGAGAGAAGAAGTGATACCTGTACTTACTGTCGTTGGATCCCATGCTTATGAGGTCATCAGAATCAACATTGTGAACTATAGCTGCCTTGTATCCAGCTCTCTGGGCATTTAAGACCTGTAAGCCACACAAAATACTTACTGGAAAGACTATTGCTTCCAAATATAGTAACCTGTCTGTGCTTTCTGAGATAAGGTATACTTTGACAAAGTGATTAATATGAACGTAATTTGCACTTATAAACCCAAGTGTCACCTTTCAAAGCAAAATCGTATTATTCTTACACTCACGTAGTTATGTTACTTTTTTAGAAAGTCATTTTGTCTGCAGACAGACCACCTAAATATATTAAAAATAGAATTTAAAACTTTCTATGGGTAGTTAAAAATATTTGATTGTAATTGAAAATAAAGGCACTAACTTATTTTGGTAATCTAGAAATAACCACTTGACAGTTCATGAAGTCAGATGAGTAGTATCTTTTCTGTGCTTCAGAGATGTGGAATAACTCACCTGAAAGCCCAGGTATAAGAAGCTTTCTCATGGAAAAGTGCAAAATTATAACTATGGGTACAAAACTATTAACATCCTGTGTACCAGTTACATTTCTAATATAGACCCACCTTTTCATCAATACAAGGAAAACCCAAGGTCCATGTAAATGGCATTTACTGCAGCGACTATTACCAATGTAAACTTAGCTAAGTTACAACTGTTCATCTTGGATACTGCTTTTACAGCATCCACCACAGTATAAAAAACTTCTCACAAGCTGCAAAAAACACTTACAGCACCTTGAGAAACTTTTGGGTTTCATCCCAACACCGATTCTCTTCCCATATTGCTAACGACTATATTTCAAACAGCAGAACAATGTTATTGGAAAATGCAGAAAGCAAACACCTTGAGAAATCCCCATGCTACCAAAAAAAAAAAAAAAAAAAAAAAAAGTAAATCCATTTAAGATGTTAACATATATGCACGGTTGGGAGTTTGGCCAGTACTGCCTCACCACAGGAAATATCCAGAGTGCATACATAAAGAAATAAAAAAATAACTATGTACCTGCACTTGTAATTTTCAACACAAAACAGAAGGAGAGAGAGGACTTTCAATTTTTGTTAAAATATGCATTCTGTCAGTCAAGTAGTTGATGGGTAATTTAGTTCCCATCTCAGCACACATGCCACTTTCATTGGAAGGGGCTGCCCAGGGAGGTGGTAGAGTCTCCATCCCTGAAGGTGTTTAATGAAAGACTGGACATGGCACTCAGTGCTCTGGTGTAGTTGACATAATGGTGTTTAGTCATGGACTTGCTGAGCTCTGCTTTGTCTTGTCTGGAGACAATAAAATTCTCCCTCCCCTTCGTAGCAAATATCTATTCCACTGTTAGCTATAGATATTTTTCTGAAGCACGAGTAAACTCTTTGAAACAGAGGGTGGGAGGAAAACAAATCTTACCTTGACATCAAAGTTGCACTCCAGCCTTCGGATTAACACAATAAAAGCACCAGTGGAGTTGTCTCTCAGAGGAGGTGGGGCTATAGGCTCACATGCATTCTCTGGTTTGGAATTTATTAGAAAACCCTAGAAAACAGGAGCAGAAACAGAAGCTTCATTTCTCTTTAACAAAAGGGGGTTGATAGTCAAGTATATGGAAAGAAAACTGCACATTTTCACACTACAGCTAAACAAATTCTTATTATCAGCTCAGTCCTATACCATAGCAAGATTTCTGCTACTTCCCTGACTATATGTTTTGATTCATCAGAATCTTTTTGTCTGTAAAGAATTAGAAAGTTTGAAAGAAAATACAGTTTTTCTAATCCCATCATACTCAGACTTTGCAGTGTAATTCAAGAAAAAAGAAGACAGCATATACTACATCAATATAGTGTAACTATTATTCTAAGACATATGGAGACTAATCGAGAAATCAGAAGTACAATGGCCTAAGAAGCATCAACACCAAATTCAGAACTTGCCAATTAACAACAGAACACAAGCAAAGTTCCATGTATGACCCCAGCACTGACCTAGCATACAAAATAGTTGGTTTGCTATGGTAAGCAAAGATCACTCAGTGAGCTACAGCTGAAGGCTTCACAGAAGTAGGAAACTCTGGCAATATCAACTTTGAAGCAATTTTTCAGTCGTTTTTAGGTGGCTGAGCTCTCCATCTCTGATGATGTTGAATTAGAAGCTCTCTTAACCTCATGTTTTACATCTGCTGAAAACTTCTACAGCTTCTCTCACAGGAAACACGCTCACCTGAATATGGGATGGGCTGGCGTGAGTTTCACTCCCCAATGCTGTGACTTCAAGGCTGACTACTCCCTCCAGCCCTCCTCCCCAGTGCCAGAACTACTCCATACTGCCACACAGAACAGTGCCAGTAGCACGAGGCATACTGCACAGCACTGCCTGTCCAAGCTCTGAAGGGAGTGGGCTGGCCCTTTTCCCTTTGGTAGAACGGGCTTGCTTCCTTGGTCAGCTCTCTTAGATCACCTGAGAAGCTTCTTGATTAGCTAGATTAATGTTAGCTAATTAATTATTAGGTTGGTATTAACTAGTCTCCCCTTCGTTAAGTCTCTTTGTAACAGATTGTGATACCAAACTACAGAAAAATCCAGACTGGACACCCAGAGGAAGTTTTGCCTACCCTTCACATGAAATATCCCTCTTCAGAAAATCACCTTCCTGGGTCGTGTGCATGATAAGGTCACAGTGTGACAGAGGCTTTCTAACAGTAATGCAACAGAACAGCATTTGACAGAGGAATATTCCTACCAGATTTGCAAATTATCATACAGGTAAAGAGAGGCAAATTGCCAAAAAGTAAGTATGTAAGTAGTGTGCTTTATGCAAATAAAGTTCATGAGAACTTGCACTGCTTGTGGGCTGAAGAAATTACTGCTACAATTCTAGATATATCCTAAGCTTTCAGTTTTCACTGACAGCTTTAGATAAAGAGATGTCATCATCTCTTTAGAAATATATATAATAAATATATAATTACATATCAGTGTACAAATTGTCAGTTTAAATATACAGAATATGTGTAAGTTTTTATATACAGTTTATATACACAAACATAATACACATACACAAATATATATGACAGTCTATATATAGTGTATATTTATATGAACCATCAGTTTAAACATACTTTTAATTCTTTATATATAGTCTAATACTTTAAAAATATGTTATTCATAAAGTTTACTTACAACAGAGAGAAGAAATGTTGTTTTGAGGGATTTTGTTTTGCAATAATATCACTTTTGGCAGAGAAGCTGCACCAGCAATCTTTTTCTTTGCCAAGTTTGTGGTGACAGGCACAACACTACGAAGTCTGTAACAATCTAAAGCAATAACCACTGAAAATTTTAAACTGAGTTGCTGACAGGCAAATGTAGGTTGCTAAGGTTCCCCAATTCGTAGAGCACACACTGCTGTACTCACTGTACATGGCTCCATGCAAAGTCTTTTCTTGGCTTTAACTAGACTGGCCCTTGGGGAACTGACTGCGTTCTGTGGAGAGGTTTGACACGAATCACACAACACCGTGTTACAGATCAAGAAATGCATCTACAGAAGCCAAAGGCCAGCTATGACTGGACCACCTTGTCCTTAATGCCACCACAAATTTTTAACTGTCTATAATCAAGGAGCCATTTAATTGAGCAGCACCTGCATTTATGATTTAGAATCTGACTGATGGTGTTTTACAACTTGCATACTAATAAATCTTAATCACAAGCATTGAAAGGGCATACCATTTGCATCCTATTGTGACAAACAACATAGCATTTTTTAAAAGTAATTAAAATCTTAATGCAAAGAAAAAGTTTTAGTATAATATTCAGGTCTAAAACTCCATCATTTCTACACATGTGATGACATCGACCTTAATTAAGACACAGAGCTGTCTAACAGTTAAAAAGGTCAGAATCAAAGCTCCTTACATCTATTTTTGGTGTATTAAATTGGCTCACTACTTGGGTAAATCACTTAATCACCCTCTGATTCTCAATATAGTCGGTAAACAACTACACCGCTTTAATTCACCTTCTCCCCAGGATAACACCCACTGGGCATGGAAATGAAGGCTGCTTGAAGGGAATTGCAGAGAAATTCCTGAGCTACAGGAATTCTGACAGTACTTTATTACCCTTTGAGATTAAAAGGGCAACATGGAATTAAAGAGTGATCCACCCTTTTACCTTAACACCACCTTCTTTTTTTTGCGTAGTGGTTACTCTCAACACTGCAACATTAACAGTGCTGCAGAGCCAGTTTTTGGGGCCATATAGGCTACAGACAGAGGTAACAAGAAAGCAACTCCCTGTCCTCATGGGCTATTCATGGTCTCCATAGGGGTGTATATGACACAAACTCCCCTTCTCCAGAATTTGAAAGGTGGTCTGCCTAAATTTTTGTGTAAGAATTCTAAGCTGTAAAAGCATACACATCTCAGTCATAAACCCTCATACACTGTTCAAAGGGGACAGCAAGACAAATAAATCACTGCCACATGACTGATTCCATGCAGCCACTTCCACAGTAAAAAAAAGTAAGGAAGCCTGAACTTCCCACAAGCCCTAAACTGCCTGGATGGCCAGACACAACCTCCTTCCTCGCAGACAAGTGTTTCACTTGCCAGAGTGGAACAGAAAATACATTTTATCCAAAATGAACAAACTTACTAATACACTGACTGTACAAATGTGACTCTGAAGGAAACAAACGGTTCCTGTCACTGCAGAGCACCTCAGGTCAGGCAGCCATAAAGAAGGAGCATGCCTCTTGGTGCTGAACTTGGCACAGCACACCAAAAAGCATCAGCTGCATAATCTCAGCAGCAGCCTCAGAGAATGTGAAGACTACAACTGAACTGGATATTCATCTGGCTTTAAAGTACTTTTCTAAGCAACAGGACTATGACACCAGTTCACAGTGTTAACATCACCATATGTAATTTATTTTTAAATAATTTAGTTTCTACCTCCTCTATTTTATATTACAGAGATAAAAGGAATAAAAGCCTTCACACCGGTTACTACTGCCACCAGTATGTCTGGACAGTTACTACCTTAACGGAAGCCAGAAAGAGCAAAATGTGCCGTATCATCGCTGTCTAAGGAAGATGCATTTATTTAACCTCTCACAGTTCCTTCCCATTTTACTTCCAACTTAGTCTCTCTTCTGTTAATTTCACTCAGTCCGCCTACACATCTTCCTGTGTTCCAAGTGAGTGTACTGACCACACTAAAGACATCAAAAGTAATTATCCTGCCGTACAAAACATTCTTGCTGCTGTATTTCATTCAGAATTCCTAACCCAGCGCAAAATAACGATAAAGCCTAACCTGTATTCCCATGGCCACATCCATCTCGGACAGTTTTTGCACATTAATCATTTTGCATGAAGTCAATACAGTTTTTCCCTTTCCAGTTCCATTAACATTTGCAAACCTTTACATCTTACTTCTCTCTTCTCTTATACTAGGTGCATTTTACAATTGCATATGGTATAATATTTATATGTTTTTCCATGTCAATGAAAATGGGATTAAGAAAATAAAAAAAAATTTTAAAGCCACATGTATATTTTCTGCTAATTCAATAGACGAGCACTTTCTAGTGCCTTCTCCTCTTGACAGTATTATGACCAGGTCTCAAGTCATGGCCCAACATCCTCACCCCAACATGATGCTATTTCAAGAAGTAAAGACACTCTAACAGGTAAGTAAAAAAAAAATGTTTATGTGTATCTGCATTTTCCCCACTTACTGATACAAAGCAAAATAAAAGAGCATGAGTGCAACCCATCCTTGAAGGGGCACTGGGAGAATGGGGGGACCTTCTTACCTGCTATGCGGTGTGGATTGCAATTGAAATGAAACCATGTAAGGTGAGGGTGCAGGAACAATCACAATCCCTGCCCCTGGCCCCAGTGCTGGGCACAATGCACAGGCACCACGGCAAAGCTGCAGACCCTGACATTCCCCATTCGGCTGCTTGAGAAATGCAACAAGAGTGGCGAATTGACGACAGTTGTAACTTCCCAAAAAACTGAGCTACAATTGCTTTACAAAGCACACTTAATGTGGGCCACACGCAAGGAAATAATCTCTCTTGCCTTGCCGCCCTTCACAGTCCGAAAGGGCTTGCCAACATACGACCGTATGGAGACAATGAATCTTCCAAATATGTTTTTCAAAAAATTATATCAGCACAAAATTAAGTCCGGCATCTGCTGATTCCAGTGCAAGGTAACTGACATCATGTATCAGTATTGCCAGCAAAATAGAGAAAACAGTGGTCTACCTAACTTATCTTAGATTTCCATTATTTACCATTTTTAATTAATTTGTTAAAAATTTTCAAAAAGTTCTCCTTAAGTAGACAAAGTTACCAAAATTCTCTTCTTAAGAGAAGAATCTGCCTATTCATAGGCAACATCAGATCCTTTGCACATTTTTTTGTTTGAGCAGTTAATTAATAATTTCTGTCCTTACTCTTCCTTGGACTACATTCCTTTAATTTTCATCTTTTTTAGCTTACAGAGGAAATGTTCAGCAGATCCAGTTCTGTCTGTATATATATTCAATATTCAAATTCAATCTAGCACTTCCCAACCAAATCTGTCATTATCCCGAACCCTTTGTGCCCCACATTGGGTACCAAAAAGGATTGTGGGGGTTTTACCCCACCCAGCCCTCAAGCCCCACGCAGCCGCTCACTCACTCCCCCACCAGGAGGATCACGGAGAGAATTGGAAGGGTTGAAGCCGAAGAACTTGTGGGTTGAGATAAAGACAGTTTAATACGAAAAGCAAAAGCCACACACACAAGCACAGCAAAACAAAGAATTAATTCACTGCTTCCCATAGGCAGGCAGGTGTTCAGCCACCTCCAGGAGAGCAGGGCCCCATCACACACAACAGTGACTTGGGAAGACAAACACCATGCTCAAAAGTCCCCCCCTTTCTCTTTCTTCCCCCACTTTATATACTGAGCATGATGTCATACAGCCTGGAATATCCCTTTGATCATTTTGGGTCCTCTGTCCTGGCCGTGTCTTCTCCCAGCCTCCCATGCACCCCCAACTTCCTCACCAGTGTGGCAGTAGGAGGAACACAAAAGGCCTTGGCTCTGTATAAGCACTGCTCAGCAATAACAAAAACATCTCTG
>VXBT01001131.1:190070-208787 GCA_013400235.1 Oriolus oriolus | reverse complement strand
TACCTTCAAGCCTTCTGCTGGCAGTCTGTAGCCAAACCTAGCAGGTAGATCATCAAAAGTCTGGGTTCCATTTTCGAGGTTATACTAAGAGAAATAAATTTTTTTAAAAATTAGGTTTCCAACAAGACAGAAATAGTTAACAAGTATAAACAAAACCAAACAACACAGTGTATTTTTTTAGATTAAAATATTTATCAGACATAGGACATCTTGTGACCATGTCAATGAAACCACAAAATTGTTTATTCCATCTGTCTTCTACTCACATGGTGACATCATTCTCTTCTTATATAGCTGTCAAAACAAGAAAGTAAGTAATAGGTATTTTGTTGAACTATTTAATTGGTAAATCTTTCTTTCCACTGTCTAAAATTCAAATACCATCATATGTGCAGAACAGAAACTACAAACAAACCCAGTGAGCAAAAATCTGAAGAGGTGGGACGTTTAGATGTGGAGCTTTCATTGGATGGTGGTGGTGGGTGTTTTGCCCTGAATTCATTTGTGTACAGGGAAGAACAGCTTTTAAGAGGTGCTTTACTGTAGACAAAGAATAGCCTCCATTTGCCATCCCTTCCCAATTCCCTGCTACACATTCAGATTAGTAGCTGAAAAGCATCTCTACAGTTTTGTTATTATAATAACTACAAGCTTTCATTTTAAAACAGAGGAATACTGTAAAAGACCTTAAATCTGTGGAAGCTTTGTTTCCCCCTTCTTTGCTCATCTTTTCTGGCTGTATAACATGCCTGACACAGAATTCATACAGAAAAAAGTGCTAAGTGTATGTATGGTATTTTTTTACACTAAAAAAATAAAGTGTTTCCTGCAAAAGTTGTGAACTCTACAGTTAACTGACTTGAATGTGCATCAGTTGTTTAATTAAAGTTTAGTGAGTCAGAAATGTTTGTCTATTCATCATATCATCCAACTGTCACACAGAACGGATCATGTTTGCTTCAGAGGGATGTTTCCTACAAGCCAGGCCTAGACAGGGGAGCTCAAACTACATTTCAGAGAACAGTGCCATGATTTATCTGAAGTCTTCCAAAGGAGCAATGTTTTGAAGGAGCTTTCTTCCCATAGACTTTGAGGGGAAAGAGATAGGAATGGAGCCAAATTTCAAGGAAGCTTCTTTGTTCTATGTAACCACAGTGCTCCACACAATCTCTCCCCCTTCCTTCCACCACAGAGAGCACCAGCACACCACCTTCTTCAAAATGTCCTGAGCTCATGCTACAGTCAGTTTTCCCTTGAATCACTTGGCAAGCCCCGGCTTAAGCCAGGAATTCAACACAAACCTATTTCCCTTTACCCTTTTTTTACAAAATAACCAATCCTGTCTCGCATGCACATAACAGCACTTTACACAAACATGACCCTTTGAGGCTGCAACTACACGAGAACACAGAAGCATAAAACCACTCCCAAATTAAAAGGGAAAAGAACTTCTCTCCTTGGCAAACCCAAAACTCTGGCCAGAGTTTTGCAAACAAATGCGTAATAAATAAACCGTGAGATCTCTCAAGACTGTAAGCGATCTGTACACCAGCAATTCCATGTGACACAGTACAAACATCCCCTCTTCTGAGCATCTCTTAAGCATTCCACTGACTCCTCTGTATAGAAGTTTAGTATCTAGTCTATCTCTTCATTTCTTAGTTCAAGATATTCTCACAATAAATCTGCAACTTCCAAATATGCAAGAATAAAAGACACTTTGTTTTTATACGGAATTATTTAAGAACACCACATACAAAACCTTAAAAAAAAAAAAAAAAAATCAAACTAAACTTCCAAAATGCCCTATTTTTATTTTTTGAGGTTGGAGTGGGTTGTTTGTTTTGTTTTAAATAACTTTTCTAGGAGAGGAAGAAGCAAGAATGAAAGTTAAGGCTTTTATGAATAGAGGAAGCACAAGCTTCGTTACAGAGAAACCAAAGAGAAAAGGGGGGAAATGGAAATCGTGTTTACCGTAGAAACACAGTTTAAAATTTCACAATAAAATGGTGATGTCAGTGCCATAATAAAGCAATTCTCTATCTGCATTGTTTCTTTACATTCTTTCTACAAAAAGTATTTATAGAATAGTAACAACTTGAGGATCCAAATAACACACTTTAGTACTCATCAACCCCACTTTATCACAAACTTTTAAATGTTTTTATTTTAACATTTGCCTCCAAGAGTTTGTCACTCTGCTCTTCAAAACTGATAGGACATTAACAACTCCTCTCCATATCACCAGAACAAGCAGGAGCCTACAGTAATTAGGTTTAATTCTTTCAGTAGCTTAAGCTCTATCCTACAAAGACATTTATAACTTTCTCCTTTAAATGCCACAATGTATCAACATGGTAATAAACAGCACAGCAACAGCTTTTACTACTGATCTATGTTCATTATACTGTTTATTAACCTGATCATTTCAGATTCTACACACCCAAAAATTATTTTCCTTAATGATAGCAGATATTTTCAGCTATTTAAAAATTACATCTAGGTGTAATATACACAAAACCCCTTACTGACAAGGCCTCCAGCACACACAGATAAATGATACTAGCCATAGAAGATCACTTAATTTATTTATTTTCAGTAACCCTACAAAATGGCACCCATCACCAAAACTTGAATTGCTGTCTAAACCAAAGCATGGAATTCTTTTAATGAGGTTATAACAGGCTACAGGACATCTGGTCAGACCGGAACTCTGTAAATGACTAAGGGAATTAGGTGCTTTCACTCTCAAGGTACCTGAGCACATACCATCTGTAGACTCATTTGAAAATGTACAATTTATTGTTTATTGAAGCAAACTGTTACACCAATTCCATTCCAAGCAACCTGCTATAGCATTTATTGCATTAACTGATTCATTACTAGAATAGTTGAAGAGATTATCCAATTTTATAGAGATTTCATCCATGTAGAAAAATATTATTATACTTACTGCTAGAATATCTGCCTCCACAGGTAAAAGATTCAGGAAGGCAAATAACTGCACAGTCACAATTGTGTATATCTGAGTGGCAGACAACATCAGCATTCCTATTGACAACAGCATATTTTATTCAATACCTGCAAGAAAAGAATCAGAGTCAAGGCACATAGCAAATACTACCCTGTGTCATTTTACAGGACTCTTGGTCACTTAAAACTTTCTGCTAAAGAAGTATGCAAAATGTTATTCAACGTATACCTTTGAGAAACAAATAATCTCGAAGTTACATAATTATTTTAGAAGTTCCTCTTGCTAGAAGCATGTAACCTCCGTGGGAGGGACAGCATGCACAAACTACAAAAATGTTAAGAGCAAGACTTCAAAAGGCTTTAGGCACCACAAAGCAGTGCAAGCGGTACAAAGGGATGAACATTCACATTATATTAATCATCCTTAGACACTTCATTTTGTACTTTCCTTCTTCTAGCACAAATCCAAATCACCAAAATTCCTGATGTGCCTGGAATAATTTCACTAAAAGTATATATTCCAAATATACATTTGCAAAAGCAATGCGATACCAACTTGTAACAAAAACCAGTTCTATCAGCCTCAGAGAAACTCAAGAGATCCTCCAGTGTGACACATGCCTTGGGCAGCAGCTCTGATCTCCTAGAAAGCACTTGCATTGTTGAGAACTTTAAAAACAAGTGACACAACTATTATGCAAAGTTTGCTTAGGTGCACTTCCTGAGCTCATGACTTTAAAAAGAAGTAAATTCCGCTTTGCTAACAAATGTACAACGAAACCAGGAGCAAACCCCAGCAGCTTGTGTCTGGAAATGGAGGGGCTTGTTTTCTAACAGAAACTCTTCTTTTAGATTGCTCACTTATTATGCATCAGTAAAAAAAGAAAGTGGGGAGGAGGGTTAGGAGAAGAAAACCAAACATTTTAATACTTGCCTTTTGCCAAAGATTTTTTTAAAATGTATTAAAAAACCAAAGGACCTGAATGCCTTCCTTGTATGAGCAATGACATTGCACTCTTACTTAAGTCATTGAGAGTAATGCAATACCCTCAAAACAAAACCCCAAGAAGCAAACAAAATGATAACAAAACAAAAGGACACCAAACACTTGCATGAACAGAACTTTGAACTCCCCCTCAAATTTAATACATGCATTAGCTGCAATGGTTAATAGATTTAATTCCTTTAGGCTTAGGGTCATACTTGTGTTTGAAACCACAGAATTTGGCCCATCAAATACAACACAAATATTATAAAGACAGAATGTTCGAATTCTAAACATTTCTATTCTTTCTTGCACAGAAAAATCTATCACAACACAATACACCCCAGTACTGCTGCTTAGAGACTCAGTGCTCTTTGAAATGAGTTACAGATTACTTTCCACTCATCTCTTCCAAACAATTATTCTTCTGGCTTCAATGAGAGTCCCGATCTAGACAACAAACATGACTCACGGTGAAAAGTCATTTCTGTGACTGATTAAGTCTGTGAAAGACCAATTTCCTCCACACTTACTATAGGACCTGCAAACCTGTGCTCTCACACTTCACGAACAACATGGTGCAAATTTGCAACATCCACTCAGTATCACGTTTAATGTAGTAACAAATGGTGTGTCTGCAAAGCTTTCATCTCAAATGCTCAATACCATGTGTCCACGGGCATTTCATCCAGTGTGGAGCTTTTGGTTCATAACACAAACACAAGGTAATTTCATAGTCTGCACTCAGAGGCAGGTAGAAATTCCACTAGCAAAACTGTAAAGTCAAGCGTCCAAAACCACTTGCAGCAATGGGTGAGAAGGTGAGATTTTTAGACTCCATTTGTGCTGTCGAGAAACACAATCTGAACTGGAGGAATGGTTAGATGACAAAGGGATAGAGACTTTCAGAGAGGAAAGACTCGGGAGCTGGGAAGCAATCCTGGTGAGATGCCTACATTTCTCCCCCATTTCCCATGAGCTATGTGTAGAAGCTGCTGTCCTGCTGGATGTTCCCAAAATACAGGAGGGATTACTTCCATACCCCTCTTTCCCTAAAAAAATTAAACTAGTGCTTCTTCCTTCCTACATCTTTACTGACTTTACCCTTTCACTTTCTTTTCCCCAGATGTTATAGTCTATCATCTTTATTTCATTAAAGCAGAACTCCCACCAATGCAGTTTCACCCAAGTGCCAGTTTAAGATATTTTGGAACATTTATTAACAGCCCTTCCACCTACAGAACTCTAGAGACAACAATTACTGTTCATCTCTGTATCATGCTCCTTCAACCTGCCCATCCTACCAAGTTCAGCTGGACAGATTAAGCAACACAAGCTCAGAAAGAAAAAGACTTGGTGGGATTCTGTACTGTGGTCCACCTGAATGGACAACAGTCTTAGTCTGCTGGACACAGTCTTAAAAGAGAATGACAGAGAACACTTTCACATACAAAGTTTATTTTATTTAAAGTTTATTATTTAACAAAACTTCTAACTGAGGTAATACATTTTCTTGCTTGAACTACTACTTTTTTGGTTTTCTTTGACAAGGACTATCTAAACAACAAAAACTCCTTAGGATAATTTTCCATTTCTATTCCATGCTCTATTGCAGCCTCCCCCAATTAGCCTTTTGCTTACTGCTTTGGCACAGAGTAAGACAGATGCATATACCCTAACCATTATTAATTCCTAGAAATTCCCTGGCACCAAGAACAGCCCCATGAGAATGGTGGCAGTCGCTGTGAGTGACCAGCAGCCAGGAGGAACCTCCAGCTGAGCTCTCACTTCTAAAGGCCACAGCCCAGCACCACAGAGCAGGGCCGCTGCGCCCACATGGCACTACTGACCATCCCCCCATCTGTACGGCTGCTATGGGCACAATCCAGTCTGGAGACACACAATGATCGGCTGTCCACGGAGGAACTTCAGATTTCTCTCACGCTTAACTACAATATGACTGGGGGCAAGCAATCTCTTAACAACACAGAAAGCACAAAGAATCTTATTCCCTTTATAAAAGCTCACACCTAAACATGATCAAGCTAGAAAACCCAACATTCAGAATTTAAATACATGTGATCCAGTACATCTCATACTGACAAGTACAAAACAAGCACCAATGAAGTGCTACATTCAGCAGGAAATATAACCACTTTCACTACTGAATGTAAGAGAATTGTATGGTCCACGACTAGGCCTGTCTAGAGATTCTTCCAGCCTCAAAGCAAGAAATTACTGGAAATTACATAAAATAGTTGCAATACAAAACAACAGAAATGGGTCCATTTCTGGGTTCAAGGTAGATTTAAGAATTAAAATAATTAACAGACAAGTTTTAAAAGTGGACAGTATGTGCCTAATAATATAATTATCCAAACTCCTCTAACTTCTTTTACAGGAGTAATTAAAAGTACTTCACAAACAACTTAACTCAATCAGGTCATCCAAAGCGTTTGGTGAAGCAATTTTTTGTTGAAAACCTCCAAATTGTGGCTTCTTATATAAACGGTTCAATGTGAATTTGTTTTCATTTGACTGTAGATATTCCTTCTGAAAACTGTCTGTTGACTTAACTGGGAAGTCATAGCCAACACTACTACTTTCTTTTTCAGAATCAAGAAACACCTAAGAATTCCTGTCCTTCTGACCTATCTTTCATGGCTTTTTCAAGCAAAAAGCATTGTCACATGATGTGAGGTTCTCAACATTAATTAAAGCAAATACCAGAGAGATAGATTTGATTTAAGCTAACACGAAGATAATTAGAATTCATTATTACTATTTGGAGGAAACAGCTGATACTTTCAAAAACAGTTCTCATTATTCTAACTTGGTCAGAATCAGATATATAATGCTTTGTGAAATTTTCAGCTGGTTCACAGAAATGAAGTTATGCTCACAGGAAAGAAATGGTAGTGAGTTACAAAATTAATGAACTTTTATTACTAAATTAAGATTTATCACCTTCTCTCATCAGCCTGCCCTAAAAAAGAGGACATCAGTGAAACTGGAAGGATAAAAGAACCATTGTTTCAAAAATACAGCCATTTCTATCATGACAGAAGCAACAATACACTTGAAGCCATCACAGCGTTGTAATCAACACAGTAAATTCAGCACAGAGAAAAACACTAAAAGATCATTAGGCAAGGTTAGAAAATACCAGAATTGAAGTGGTCCTTGCAAACAACATGCATACACAGTGCAGTCTTCCCTGTCAAAGTTATATACACACAAATTCTTCTGTGCTCAGGATCTGCTGCCTCAAACACAAGCCAAAAAGCCTTACAATTCCTGAAATTCCATGGCTCTTTGGAAAGCATGCCCCTCTCAGCTGAGGGAGGCAGCTCAGAGCACACAGAAATGCAGGTGTGTGGAAAAGGGCTTTACTGTAAACCGCACAAAGTAAGTTAAACCTGACTCTGCAGTAACCTTCCGCACTTTACACCTGATTTGCCAGTATGTAAAGACAAAGTCGTCCTTGACTTTGAGCATTTCTTCCCACTCTCCATGCTAGAACTCACAAACCAAACTGAGCCTGAGGTGCTGCACCCCTGTGTCATGGGACTGAACAGCACAGAAATGAGGAGGAGAAAATGTGAGGTGTGCTGAACCAGCATAGTTATGAGCAGCAAGACACCCCTGAAGTAAACACACTAAGCACGTTTAAGATAGAGGTCACAAAGACATTACATAGCTCGAGACATAGATAAGAACTTTCACAGCTTTTGGCAAGCATTCAAAAAACAGGCTTCACAAACTACACATAAATATTAATTTTTCAGACATTTGTATCTTAACTCAAAATGTGTTTCAGAGCAGAGTACAGCACAAAGCACTTCCATGTTCACATGGTTATGTCCATGTTTCAGCTCTCTCAACAAAACAGCTTTTCCTTCTCACTTCCGAAAAAAATCCAACAATTTGTACATCTGTATGAAACAAACTTAAATTCTATTATTTTAAAGCCAAATAAGAGTATAATTCTTATACCAATCATAAAAAACCATACGAACATACAGAAACTTCCTGACGAACTCCAAATATTGGGCTGCACCTTCCTACATTTCATAAGCAGAAGATGAACAAAATCTAGACAGCTAATAATAATAATTCTCATTCACATCCTCTAATCCCCCCATATCTTGCATTTTGATGCCAGCATATCATTACTGACATAAATCTTCCACCTCAGACCTATCACAAAACCGGACACTGACGCACGCGAAGTAAGATCAGCATTCACACCTGTTAAGATGCAGGAACAGTTCCTCTCCCTTCATATTAACGATTTGAATAAGAACTTGGCTTTCAGCTAGTCAGACTCCACGCTACTCGTTATCCTGCAAACCCAACCAGCACCTCAGAGCACAGCTAGTCTCAAGAATGGCACACCCGGCACAGACGAAACGCGCGAGCAGGGGTCGAGCTTCCACCGGGCCAGGAGCGACGCTCGCGGAGCGCTCCAGACACCTCAGCTCCATTTTGCCCATCTCCCTTCCGCAGCCGGGACCGCGGCTGCTCCAGCCAGGCTCAGACCCGGCTGGGCCTAAGCCGCTCACGGAACCGAGCCCCGCCTCACCACTCCAAGGGTGGAGGCAAATAAGCGCTGCGCAATGGAGCGCCAGGCCCGTAAGTCCTCAGCCGCCACACAGCCTGAGCGGCCAGGGAGCCTAGCGGCCGCGCCTCAGTGCTCACCTGCGGCCCGGGGGACCCGCCCCACGCTCACCTGCGGCCCGCGGCCCCTGGGCGGCCTAGGCCGACGCCATGGCGCGTTCCGTGCGATCGGCGCCCGCGCCGGAAGTCCCGCCCGCCGCCGCGCGGTCGCGGGCGGTGGCCCGAGACAGCTCATTGGCTACACGGGCTGTCGCTCAGCTGCCGCGGGGCGGGCCTGNAGTGCGGGGCTGTAATTCCACGGACGTATGGATGTGTATGTGGAGTTCCCATGGCTGGAGGACGTCTTGTCCTAAACATTAAAGCTACACTGTCGGCCGAGAGAGGAGGAGACAATTAACCTGAGCGTAAGGACCCCCATCGTCTTCACAGGAACTTGTGCCTATTTCCCAGCCATAACATTGCAAATATTTCGATGTAGATATATCTACGACAATTTATGAGTTTGTAAATTGAAAAAAAATTATGCTGGAACGCACAGCATTTCACGTGGGAATCTTATTGAAATACTGCATCTGCATGTATGATTCTGGAATTTTTTTCAGAGTCTGAAGCTAAAACTTGACAACGTTTTAATAGTGTAATTTACTCCATATAAAGAAGCTTACTTCAGTCGCTGGGATGGCCTGTGTCCGTCACTGCCAGTCTTGCAGAAAAGTGCAGCGTTGTCTAGCAAAAGCTAGTTCCAGGTGGTAAGAAAATGCAGTAATGTTTTTTTCCACTCACATTTTCCAGACATTCTGTTCTAAAAAAACCCTTCAAAAGTTGTCCAGGCTTTGTGTTTAACAAAATGAACTATCTCTTAACGGAAAAACAGCTATGAGAAGTTGTTATACATAATTTTAATAACTTAGAACCCTGGGGTTTTTTGTTTGGTTGGTTGTTGTTGTTGTTGGCTTTATTTAACAAGGAACACGCATTTTGCTCTGGTTTCAGCACACCGCGGCAGCAGCATCAGCGTCTGGATGACACAGGGAGATCTCCACGTTACCGGGGCTGTACATGGAAGTGGGCTTGAACGGCTGCTTGAAGGTGGAATAACAGAATAATCAGGAAGGAAGGGAAACACAGAATTATAATCTGTTACCTCCCTTCAGCACAGGTCTGTAAGACAGAAGAATGGTTTCGCTGTAGCAATACGCACTTGGGGAGACCCGTCACTCGTCCGTCCCCGGTGCAGCCCCTGTGCGCTCTCCCGTAGCTTCCTGGGCAAGTCACAGCCTCGCAGCCCCGGGACGCCAGTCCCTGCCGGAGGCCGGAGCAGCCGCGTCCCCGCGGCCCGGGCCCCGCGCAGGCGCCTGCGGGGCGCCGCCCCTTCCCGGGCGGTGGCGGCCGAGCGGCGGCGATGCTGCTGGTGCTGTCGGCGGAGCACAGGGCGCACCTGGGCTGTTTGCCGCGGGTCGGCGGCGCAGGTCGGGGCCACGAGGGCTCCGCAGGCGGGACGGAACCGAACAGAGCCGGGCCGGGGCTGCAGCGGGGTCTCTTCTCTCTCTGTCTTTACAGCCGTCGGCGAGCTGGGGCGCCTGGCAGTGGAGCAGCTGCGGCGAGGAGCGGCACCGCGGGCCTGCGAGACCGCCGCCAGTGAGAGCTGAGCCGTGGGGAGCGGGGGGACTCTGCCGGGGCCGTGGGGAGCGGGGGACCGGGCCGGGCCGGGCCGTAGTGATTTCGCGGCAGGAGGGCGGGAGCGCGGTGGGCTCTGCGCCGGCCACGAAGGACCCCCGAGCCCCCGGTGCACGGCGGTGCGGGGCCGAGGGAACGGGCCGGCGGCATGGAGCTCCTGCATCGCGGAGGTCGGTGCTTCGTGCCCGCTGTGGGAAGGGCTGGGGAGATTTCTTTTCCGACCCAAACCCTTCTCTGTACCGTGCCATAAGACACTGGTTTGTGTTTTTCTTATGTTTTCGCTTTTGATAGTTTGGTTTGAGGGGGTCTCTAACATGCTGTACATTATTATTTGAAGGGTGTGAAACCCTCTTTTCTTGTCTAAGCATATTTTGCACGTTAAGCATTGGATAAATTTGCAGCTTTGAGTCTCATTGCTGCGGCAGTTAGCAAGTAAAAAGCAATTTGTGCTTTCTTTAAAGGAAAGCTGAACATTGGCGTTGACACCATTCAGCACGGGGTAGAAGGACTAGTGTATCTTCTTACTGAGAGTTCCAAGCTTATGGCAAGTATACCTTTCCGTAAGGAATTCGGGGATACGCTCAAGAGATGTCTTCTGAACACTTAGACCTCTAAAAATACTGATGAATGGGGAAAACATAGCTCAAAATTTTAATGACAGCTATTGTTTTAATTTCAGAAAAAGATGTCTCATGCTGTTGTATTATTGAAACATTGCATCTGCATGTATGACTCTGGAATTTGTATTCAGTATCTGAAGCTAAAACTTGACAAATAGTGTAATTTACTGCATATAGAGGAGCTTACATCGGAATTAAGCTGTAAATAATAAAACTCAAGGGAAGAGTTTGTTGTTCAGCTACTGTACAGGATGTGGGCTACACTAGCCCCATGTTCAGCATTCCTTGTCTTTGTCCAGTGTGGGTTTGTGAGCTTTTTCAGCTCTTGGCATCAAAAGTTTGAGTGGGTATAAGCAGACACTAAAAGATTAGTAGTTGGACAATTACTGTTTCCATTGGAAAGACTTGTAACTATTGGTATAGTAGAATATTTGAGCAATGACTACATGGAGAAGGAATACAGAGACAAGGAATGCCAGATTAAACTCGGGCAAGTGTTGCTCCCAAGAGGAGGTGGAGAGGGGATGGAAATGGTGCAGAGCCTTTCCTTGAAACAAGGAATCTTGACTGACAGCTTACAGTGTACTGTGGTAGCATGTGGTTGGTTACAGACTGTGTTTGTGGGGTGGTGCATTGGAGAGGTACGATGGCATTTTCTGTGGAGTCAGTAACAGCTTCCCCAGTGCTGGGCCAGGCTGCTGCAGTCAGCGCAAAGGCTGTGACTTGTGAAGCTTCTCCTGCCCTTGGGACAAGAGCCTGAGTCTTGTGCTGCTCACGTGCAGATCGCTGCTGGGTGGTGGCACAGTAGCACCCTGACAAATGGATTCATGCAACGTGTCCTGACTTGTGACACAGCTGAGGTGCTCCCACATGCTGTTTTGGTCTTTGATGTGAAGGCTTACATGTAAGGGGGTCGAATGTTCTTCTTCAAAAAAACTTCCTGAGTCTCATGCAAATCTGCAGTAATACATCAACATCTGTAAGCCCTTTAAAACCTGGATATTTGTTTTGTCTGAGGTGTAGAATTGTACTTGGACATTCCTGCAGGAAAATAACTGCACCATAGCATATATGATGTTTAGTTACAGTTTTACTTGGTTTTCAAGAAATAATGATGATTACACAATTCCATGTTAAGGCCTAAATTGTTATTTCTAGATTTCTGAGGTTGACTTCCAAGATTCCATTCATGTTTTGGGATTCTCAGATGAATTGAACAAGTCCTTGCTCCAGCTGTACCTTGACAACAGGAAAGAGATCAGGAGCATTCTTGGAGAGCTGGCGCCAAGGCTTCCCAGCTACCACAGTCTGGAGTGGAGACTGGATGTGCAGGTGACTTCCCCGATGTTTTTCGTATTTCATGTTTTACATTGTTAACATAATAAAAACCTACTAAACAATGTAAAAAGAATTGAGGCAGCAGTACTTAATGTATTTTAAACTGACGTGACTTCGTTAGTGCCCCACAGCCGGTTGTGAGATAAACAGGATATGCAATGATGCAAAGTACTCGTTGCCTGATGAAAATTGAGTTCATGGCTCTATTGGTGTTTTTAAAATATTAACATATACTAACCATATTTGGTCTTGATTATCACCTAATTTTCAGAAATATTATAAAAGCATTGATTAAAGTGGGTTAGTATTCCTTAATTGTAAAACAGAAGTAGTAGCTTGTATGTAGCTTTAATGTGTATGAAAAGGGTTTCTGAACAGTCCTCCAGGCAGGTTCTACAAACCTGATGAGAACTGCTAAGTACAAACATTGATAAGCGTTGATCGTTTCCCTGTTCCCACTGAACCCCTCCTGCAGCTTGCAAGCAGAAGTCTGAGACAGCAGATCAAGCCTGCTGTGACTATGAAGCTACATCTTAACCAAGATGAAGATCAAACTGCCCAGGTGTTGCAAACTGACCCTGCTACCCTCCTCCACCTTATCCAGCAACTGGAGCAGGCGCTGGGGGAGATGAAGATGAACCACTGCAGAAGAATAGTGCGCAACATGAAATAACCTTGATTCCTCTCTGCTCTCTTACTAAGCAGTTTGTGAAACAACTCAAAACACTGCTCACAAATACATTTTGAGGAAAAATAAACATCTGGATCAGATGAACTGCCTTCCTGTGCCAGGACCTTGAGCCAGTGTTTACTGGCCGAATGTCCTCCGCTGCCAGCTTTGCACATCTGCCTGAGACAAGATGGGTAATTAGATTTACTTTACTTGCAAATGTAGGCCTTCAGTGTGCTATGCTGAGAATTTCTGTAGCTCCAAACTAGTACAGTTCTGCTTGAGCTTTTCTACATCAGGGAGGACTCTCAATATTACATGAAGCTGCACATTGTTACATTTATTAAGTAATTTTTTCCCTTTTTGCTTCTGCTTTGAATTTTTTTTTTTAACCCCTGTACTGGGTGGGAATGATACTGCACAGGAGGGTTTCTCCTACCTAGACTTAGGTGTGTATGACAGTCCACGTGGGACTTCTGCCCTTTTCTCAGGATTCGGTCAGGGTGGGGGCTGGTGTTACACTGCTGCTCTGCCCTGCTCTGGTGTAGCCAAGCTGTCACTCCCATTAGCAGAGCCTGCTGTGACCCATGAGGCAGCTGATGCTTTCTGCAGGCCACTGGGCTGGCAAACTGGTTATACATGAAGGTGGTCTGAAAATCTGCAAAAGTGAATTCATGGGTGAAGAGGCAGGTTAAGAATAGCATTAATTTCTGCTGACTCTGGCCTTTGTGCTGTGATACCACAGTTTCTGTTCCCCTGTTTGAGTAGTAGTCATAAAGGCAACACCAGCTATTGCAATAGAAATTATGCTTTTCCATTGTTTAAAAAAATATCTAATAAAGATTATGTCAAAAGTCACTTTTCACTTGTATTCTAATGCAGTATTTTGCAGCTTGTGTGAGTTTAATTAAATAGGTTTACTAATCAATGTTTTTGTGTCGCTACTGAGGGTGCACCATAGCATACAGATTCTAGCAATAACTGTATTTACTGTCTTTCATGGCAATACAATCAACGTCTTTATTTACTGTGTTTTTACATTCACAAATGCATTCTTTTCTTTCTGTTTCAATTTTTTGTACCTGTGAGAGGTATTACTTCAAATTAAGTGCTTTAAGAAAAGTCAGTTCTCTAGAACATGGACTTGCCTATTCTCTAGTTGCTGTGTGCAGCATGGCAGTGGTGTAAACAAACTGAAGTTCCTCTCATACGTGAATCAGCAAAGTGTTTCTTTTACCATTGTCATGGATTGACACTGGCCAAACACCAGGCACCCACAAAAGTTGCTCACTCGTCCTCCCCTGCCACAGCTGGGCAGAGGAGAGAAAAATTTAATGAAGGTTTCATGAGTGGAGATAACGACTGGGAGAAAACACTCCAAGGGCAAAACAGGCTCAACTTAAAGGTACAAAGTGAACTTATTACTAACAAAATCAGAGGAGGATAATGAGAAGTAAAATAAACCCTTATAAACACCTTTTCTTCCCCCAGCCCCTCCCTCCTTCCCTCTGACAGTGCACGGAGACAGGGCATGGGGCTTTGGTCAGTTCGTCACCTGAGGTTTTCTTCCGCTGCTCAGGGAGAGGACTCCTCCCCCTGTGAGGCCATGGGGTCCCTTCCATGGGAGACAGTTCTCCGTGAACTTCTCCGATGTGATTCCAATCTCACGAGCAACAGTCCTGCCAAAACTGCTGCGACATGAGTCCCTCCGCGGTCAGAAAAGCAGCTGCTCGGCAGCAGGGTTTGGGCTTAATTATTGGAAAGGCAGATTTGCCTTTAGGTGAGGTTGAAACCGGTCTACACCTCTTCAAGTTCTCGCTTCTCTGTCTTCACAGCATCCAGGGCAGCTACTGAGGGCTTAGCACTTAAGCCACGCTGGTGAGTGTGACTGCACGGCAAGCGGCACTGGCTGCCGGTGCCTCTGTAGGGCGGGTGAGGCTGGGGAGTGAAGAGGCATCTGTGTCAGTAACCCAAAGATACTGGTAAAATAAGAATTCACCTTGGATCTGGATTTTTTTATTTTGTTGTCAACTCCCACATTAAAGGTGGCATATAAAGCTACATTTAATGTATCTTCTCTAATTAATTTGCACTTGCTTTATAGAAACCCTTGAACATGACAAGGAGACTACAAAGCATTTTTCACAAGCTACTAAAAAAAATGTTATGTTGGTACTTTTAACCCATTTTATTTTTGACGGGCTTTTTAAAATTTACTACTGTTCCATTGTGTTCTTTGTTCTCCATGATTTAGTTGGGAGGAATACAAGTTTTCTGTTCGTATATGGCTGTTCACAGATACACACGGAGCACCCAGCTGTAGTTGCTGCCTGCTTGGAGTCTCCTTGCACAGAGCAAACCCAAAGCAGAGGCAGAACCATACCAGGCTGCACTGTGTGGTGGTCACTTGGTTACACAGAAAGAACAAGGCTTGCCCAGGGACCCTGTGTGGCAGGACTTGTCCACTCCTCTCTCTACCACAGATGGTTGGTGCATATGGAAGAGATAACCCAGGCCAGGTCAAAGGCCCAGCAAGGGGTCATCTCTGGCGCCAAAAGGGCTCAGGCCCTTACTGTCTCAGGTAAGAATCAACATCTTAGTCTGGAGAGCAGATGTGGGAAGCGATAAAAGAAAAATAAATATTCCTGACTGAGAGAAACTGTTTTACAAACTATAAAAGCACACACTAATTAACACAGAGGCAGAAGCCTCCTACACACACACCCTGAGAACGTGCAGGACTTCTTCCCGGATTTGGACACAGATTCCGCGGTTACCTTCCTGGGAATTGAGGGAAAGGATTTCAATGTGTGCTCCATCAGAAATTGGATGGTAAGAAACATTGGACCCTAAGTTATATTATTTCTTTGCTAGCTGTAAAATTAATAGGTACCTTTAACCCCACACTGCATTTGTCTACTAGTAGTTTCTTTTTGTTTTAGTCCTGTATAGCAAATAGTCTATTTAAAGTCTTATGTCTGTTAGTTTTGTGTCTAATAAATAAATAATTCTATCTATGATAGACTGAATCAGCCATTATTAAAGAACTTGCGAATGACAGTGAGTTTTGGGGTGCTGGCCACCCCAGTAAAGCTACTGCCTGCTGCCAGAGGCCTGGGAAAAAGGCAGGGACTTACCAAAACCCTCACATTTATTCATAACACCCTGAATGTTTTATTTTATAACAGACATCACACATGGAGCTTCACCTATGTAAACTTTCTCAGAAAAATGTCAATCTATGAAGAGCTTTGACATAAAGCAGTGATGGATCTAGATTAAAAATTATGTGTGGCATTATTTCTTTAACTCATTAGATGCTCATCATATAAGGGTACTTTTAAAAGTGCACGTATTTCTTCCCAGCTGTTTGCTTGGGTTTTCAGTGAAGTAGAGATTGAACTTGCTGCTAGAAAATCCACAACAAATACGGCATACTCAGAGTACTGGGCTTTATAGATCCTTCAGATGAACATGAAACCACTGTACTATTCAAACACATTTGAACAGCATGTGAAATTGAGATAAAATAATGTTATTGTCTAATTTTTTTACAATGTACAATCTTGCAATGCGAACAAAGAAATAATGATAAGGAGCTTTCTATGTCACATTTGTGATTTGGTTACTTTATCACTTAATCCAATTCCACTGTGATGGAAGTGTCCTCTTCTTCCACAGACTTGAACATATTGAGTCACTTGCCCTAAAAGCCAGTGGTCATATATTTTTTTTGTCCAAAGAAGGAAGTTACTCTTTCTAAACAAAGAGTAATGACAACAATACTATGAAAATTTAATCTTACAGTTCTAATAACTTCCACATTATTGGAGAAAAATGCTTTAGCCTACACCAAGTGGTACAATAGCAGAGAATTGTATCATTCAGTACAAAGTGCAGCTGAAACAGATCTTGTTGAAGAAGACAGTTCTAATTGTAATAAATGATGGCCCCATGAATGAGACTGTCAGAGCCTTCCCTTGAATGGACACGTCACCTGGAAAGGAATGGAATAGGTAGAGTGTGTGGTTTGTCTTTACTCAGAGATACAGAGCTCTGGAAGCAAAAAAAGTGCTTTTAAAGGCTGTATGAAAAATTTTTCATGTTCAGATCATTATCTGTGCAATGACCACACGCACACACACCCAGAATCTCATATGCAAAGGATTTAAATAAGGATATTGCAGGAAAGAAAAAAGATATGTAATGTCTGCATATCCCTGGAGCAGGTGCTGTGATTAGCACTGCTCTTTGAGTTTGTTGCAGCAAGGAACCCAGTATGAAGCAGTAGAAGAATGGTACAAAAATTCTTTGGGAAGGGAAACATAAATAAGTCTCAGGAGTACTGGGTTTCCTGACCAGAAATACAGCAGATGTCAGGAAAAATAACAAAAAACCAAAAAACAAAACCCCTCAAAACAATAACAACAGAACCCTCCCGAGCCCCCACAAAAACAAAGAACGATAAAACAAACCTCAAGGAGGAGATCTGCCAAGCCAATGGAAATATGAACAGGAAATGTGAGGAAAAGTAAATGACAGGGAATATTTGTTGAAGCAAAGCAATCAGGAAAGGCACAGGATCTGCTTCACAGAGCTAGCTGTAGTTCGTGTACGGGCTTAAACCGCAACTCTGAGACTATCTGCATAACCAATATTATATGTAACACTAATTTGAGGGACAAAGATGGTTCAGTCAGGCCCACATTCTACACTAGAGAAGCCAAATGCAGTTTAGAGAAGATCATGCTTCTTTTTAAGAACTAAGGAATAAAGTTCAGAAAAAAAATACTTACTTAAGATTTTTCTAGTGTAGATTCTGACTACTGAGGAGGGTGTATTCTTATCAATCAGCATAGCCTGGAGTCTGTCCAAAATGCAGAAATAAAACAGCAAAATGCATTATTAAAATAAAGTCCTGTTTGTTTAGCCAATGTGTGATATCTCTACGTGTGTAGTCATAAAAATACTGGATGCTTCCCTCTGTAAAAACCAACACTAAAGTTGGAAACAGCATTATTCTTTACAGACACAGTTACTGAATTTAAACAATTTTTGGTCACATCACCATTCAAAGGCTATTCCAAGTGCACCGAAAAATGAGACGATTAAAACAACAATTGTATATATTAATTATAGAAAACCTCAGCTATGCATTTTGATGACAACTCTGGTTTCTAGCATAGGCTAAACCAAAGACATGTGACTGAATGGGCAGTCAGCAGAGATCCACAAAGCACATTTGCATGTGAAACTGCCCCTACGGACAGCGAGCTGGAAGGACTTATGGCACAGCTCTGCACAGGACTTGTACTTGCCAGCAAACGGCCAAACCTTATCCAAACCAGAGCGAAGTGGTTGCTGTCCATGTCACTACGAATGCTTCATTCCTCCCCATCGCCACAGCATCACTAAATCACGCAATTAAACTTGTACGTGAACTAATTTAGGCATCATTCTGCTTCCAGAAATTAGCATCACCCATTAACTTTCTGAACAACGGTTTTGAAGCAAAGCTCATTAGCTTAGCAGAGACAAAGCGCTCCGAAGGTTCCCTGGGCACCACGAGCTGGGACTGGACCGGGACAGCCGCTCCGCGCGGGATCCTGGCGGCGTAGAGACCAGCCGATCCACGCGGCTGACAGCGGCACGGCGAGGGCGACGCGGGACGGAACAAGGCCGGGACGGGCTCCGATGGCCACCCGACCCCGGCCTCGAGGGCCGTCCCGTGCCCAAAGTTTCCGCGGCAGTTGCATAACCGCGGGCGGGGCGGCGCGGGGGCCGGGCTGGATCCGCCGGGGGCGGGCGGGAGGAGCCGGCACTGCCCCCGTCCC
>VXBT01001131.1:45125-189416 GCA_013400235.1 Oriolus oriolus | reverse complement strand
GGGGGAGAGCCGGGAGCGCTCCCGGGGCCGGGCAGAAGCCCTGCCGTATCTGTTGGTAACGCATTTCTTTCGTGCTTGGCCACACGTCCAAGATTCTGAAACTTAATTTTTTTGAAAATAAGTTCAATAACAGTTATTCCAGGGAGTTTCTGGAACGTGGGAGCAGAGCTCTGCATGTCCATTACCTGTCGGAAGTAGAAGGGGCTGCAGATGGGTGGGAGCTGCCCGGCCCAGCTCCGGCTACGCTGTGTTTAAAGCATCCCCGTCTGCGGGGACACGGCAGGAGGCCGCCTTGTTCTAATGACAGATTTTGAGAAGTGTGGTAACACAACTGCCAATATCTCTTCTGGCCAGTCATTTTAGCCAGAGTGTTTTATTGATGACATTTGAAATTTGATTCAAAGCAGTTTAATAGGCCTGAAAATGTGTAGTAGCTGCAATAAGTGGTAAGGCAACCGTGCCTTATTTTGGTAGATTCTGTAAGTCAGCTACAGATTCATTGCACTGGCAATGCATTAACTCGGTAAATAAGATAAAATGTTTGCTAATGAAATAAAACATTTACTGATGAAGCACCTGCCTGAGGATATTGAGGGAATTAAACTGCCAGGGCTCCAGGGCATCATTTACTTGCTCCCTACAACCTTCTTGGTCAGAAAAATAAAATCTTGAGTTCATGTTAAGCCATGTGTGGGTATTCAGCCATCACAAATGTGATACAGACAATGTGTGAGGGGGAAAAGAGGCAAAACTGTTTAGAAAAGTGGAAAAAGTAAAAATTTACTTGATTATATAATGATTTCTTTGCCTCGTGGGTTTGGAATCTCCAGTGGATTACTCAAGAGCCCAGTCTCTGAATGACTCTGCACAGGGTTTAGATTTTTTGCCTTCTGTCACACTCTGAGCTAGCAGCAGAGCATGTAAATACCTTTCTGTATGTCACTGTATATCATTTATGATACTGTGTGCATATGTCCCAGGGTCCAAACTTAGAAGTTTGTTATTAATATGGTTCATCACCTAAATGAGAAGATCTCATGTCTCTACACTTTGCATGTATATTTCTCAATAGAACAAGCTACAGAGTAGCAGCTGACTGACAGGAGCACTGTAACAGACCATTCATAAATAATTATTCAATATAAATTCTTGCTAGGGTTTGGCCAGGGGGTGTTTTCAGATACCTCTGGCTAAAAATTGCATAATATAATCTTTTTCTGCTCTGTGTTTTTTGACTAATATAAAAATGAGCTCGTGTGATTTCACCTTCCTGTCATGCATTTCTGACCTAGAGACAGAGTTTTCCAAGTGGATGGGTTCCTGTTGCTTAGGCCAAAAATACAAGGCCTTTTGTAAATAAAAAGCATAGGTAAAAACTCAAAGTATCTTAAAATTTTTTTTTCCAAATCCTGTCAACAGTAATACTCTGATTAACAGCATCCTTTTTAATATAAAATACAATATTCATTGTGCTTGTAATTTGTTACCTAAGTTAATTTTTGTTTCTCCAGTTTTATCTGTCCAGCAGAACTTCTCTTGTTTGTATAAAAATTAATTGGAATAATGCATTTCTTTATACCTTTAATGTATTTTGTTATACCCAAATGCCTTGGGGAGTAATATTTAGCTATAAAATGCTCACATATGAATTGCAGTATTTTACAAATGGTGTAATATTTTTCAGGTGAAAATATAATTTAAGATTGATTATGGAAAGCAGAGTTTAAAGCTGTGTGCTGTTAAATAACAGCAAGGTTTGAGTCAGGTGATGTGCTAAAAATCATATTTGATCAAACTAGGCATACAAGGTTACATTTCCCTATATTCAAGGAAAAAGAAAAAAAAAAAGCCAGTGCTTTCCAGCATAAAGATTTATTTCTTGGCATTAGCAAAAGAAAATTGAGAAACCAATTAAGAATAAATAGCCCAATTAGGTCCTGTTAAAGCCTTTATTATCTATTGAAGTTTAGAACACAGTTTGTTGTATTAAAACATTTTCAGTAATTATTTAGCAGAAGTACTAGTGGGAGTTTCAATGAACAGTGAGCTAACCTTGTTGACAGGGAACCAGCTACAACTTGAAGCAGTTGCACTCCTGCATGTCAGTTCCTGCAGAAATTTTCTGGCTGTGACTGGAAGAAACATAAGTAGCCTGGGGACCACTCCACCCTGTAATTAAATACCAAACTGCACAAGTGGGGGCTGGAAAACAGGCTAATGAACACACACTTGCAGCAATGTTATCTAAAGCATTTTTCTGTGTGAGCATGTGTGGAAAAAAATGTAAGTGTGATTTATTTCTGATAAAAAGCATTTCTATAGAGACAGGCCAACTGCTTGCTCTTATGCTTGTGAGTGGGGAGTATCAGTTGCATATTGAGCCACACGCTGGGCTATGTATACATACTCTATAAAAATAATATTTCAAGTATTACTTTATACCAGTTTGGCTTTAGGTGGTACAGCCTAATATTTCAAATGAAGACTGAGGGTTTAATATTTTCTCAGTGTGTGTAGAGAGCTTCTTGGTCAGACTCTCATAAACAAATTTGTGAAACTTTTGCCACTGTTATCTTTATCATTGTTATTTTTAAAATGTTACAGTAAACATTTGCCATACAGGACATATTTGCCAGTAAATTCTGCTCAGGACTAAGAAGGCTAATTACTTACAATATTTCATTGACTCAAAATGGTCAGATTTTTTCTTACTGGCTTCTGTTGGAGTAGAGCTTGATTTAACACACGATCAGTATCACATAGCTGAGTGTGTTCAGCAGGACAGCAGAAGAGTAATACAAATAATATAAATACTGTAAAAAGTAATACAAATACAATGAAAAACTTTTTTCCTGAGAATGACAAAACAAGTAGTACTAAGATAGCTGAACTGCTGAAGTGATTTTCTAATATGGTCTTTCCTTGAAAAGCATTTGTGTTAATTTTGTAGAGACTGTTATTATTTCATATTGGTGTTGTGCTTGGTGCTGTACAGCATTCATCATAGAGAAACTTTTCCATCTCGTGAATGTAGTTACACAGCTAGAAGTGGGGGAGGAGATGGACAATGCTTGAGAAGGTAGCTGAGTGAAGTTCTGGTAAAAATGTGGAAAGCACTAATGCCTTTGTACTACCTGTTTGCACTGTTGTGCCACAGTTAACAACCACAGTCACCTGTGGGCACGGTGGATGTCCTGCAAGGGGGGCTCGTATCACTTTGGCTTTCCTTGGTTCTTGTAGAAGAGTGGTGCAAAGCAAGAGGCCGTGCATCCCTGCTGGCTTTGGTGTTGGGCATTAGAGAGAGACATTTCACAGATTCGTGCAGCTTTTGGAGTATTTAGTCCACACCTTATGAGATTTGTTTTGTTCCCTGTTTCCAGTGGTTATTCCTGTGGGACTTAATGCCTGAACTGTTCCCCTTGCCAGCATCCCTTTATTAAAAATAAGTTATAATGTGCTAGACAGTACCAAGATGTATTACTGCCCATGGCTTTTATCTGGAATTGTTGAGTGCATTAAAGAGTTCCTAACAGGCAGGAAAGCTGTGATACACCACCAAAGTTTAATTGTCAGAAATTTAGCTATAGCTCACATTTATAACTCATTTTAGAGATATTTAGGAAGTTCTGGGATTGGAACGCACACATTAAAACTAAATTTTCAAGCTGAAATTGACAGCATTAGGGGTCTGTCTGATTGCTCCCTTAACTGGCATCTAGAGCTCAAGTGCTGATTTAATGATGATGATGTTGGAGTCCCACTTCAAAAACTACCAAGGATCCAAGAGCTGCTCTTTCTTTTCTGAATTTGGCAGTAGAAACAGCTACAGAGTTTCTGATGAAGGCTGGTATTTACTCATTTTCTGGTCGAAGATGGTGTCTTTCCATGATGAACAGACTGTTTTTTTCAGAATCTGAAATCATGTCATCTGTGGTGCTTAAAAGAATTTGGTGGTTAATGTGGAGCTTGATAAAATCTGAGGACAGAAGCAGATATGGAATAAAATTGCTTCAGGGATGCATTCGATTTGCAGGATGTGATCCAGTTCCCTCTCCTCTTGAGTTTTCTGAGTTAGGATACAAGCTACATTTTAGATTTGACTGTAAAGCATCAGTGAAAGCTTTAAGCAAGACTGCACTGATCCTAGAAGTGTTGATAGGAAGGGTTTCCTTTGAGGAAATATTTAAGAAACTTTTGTAAAGGGCTGTCTAGAAGCAGAATTTGAATTTCGGTGTATGCATTTCTAAATTATTTAAGGAATCAGTGAAAACTGTCCTGTACAAACTACTGTGTTGATGTAGAATTTGATATATTGGACTAATGTGCACTTTTAAGATAATAAATTAATAATGTGCACGCAGAATTATTGGTTTAATGAACTTTGTCTTAAGTTAGTCCTTTAGCCATAGTGTTAAACCCGAAGTCCTGGAGTATTTGTGCATTAATGGATGATAACTGTCATACATTCATCTCATTAGATGAGCTGAAAATACAAGTGCTTTATGCATTAATGATTAGGAAATAGTATCAATTAGCATATTCTTAGAAAGACATGTATAGAATTGATACAGGTGTTAATTAAGAATGCTAGCATGAAAACTAGATATTTTTTCTGAAATCATCTGAAAGGATTTTGTCTTTACTAGTGGTTTGGGTTGCTCAAAAAAGAAAATGAATAGTAGGCTTATTTTTATCATTTTTTGTGAGCTGCTATAGCCAACATCTAAAAGTTGATGTGCCTGACCATCTTTACTCCATAATTAGTGAATGACAATGTGGAGAGCTGTCTGCTTCTGAAGGTTATGGATGTATTCAACTTTCAACAGGTTTGGCAATGTAGAATCTGTAAAGTCTTCCTTTCCAGCTTTTTGCTGTTCACTCCTTCAAATAATGTTGGAAGAGTCGGTGGTTGGGCTTTGGCTTGTTTCCTTTTGGATGCTTCCGCTGAAGTTAAAAATTCTGTCTTTTTCATGTTGGGGCCTATTACAGGTCAAGAGTTTCTTTGTAACAGAGTGTTCCGTGCTTAGGGGCTTTGCTTGATTGACAGATACAAATTGTATCAAAGCAATTAAATCCAAAGGAAATGTCATGTGGGCTGAATTTCAACATACAGACTTGTGGCATTTTCCTTCTTCATTTAGGGAGAGAGAGGTCAGCATCATGTAGGGTGGAGGTATTTTGGGGTGGGTTGTTTGTTTGTGGATCTTTTTCTTTTCATTGATTAACTCAAAGTCCAGACCTAGAGAACTGTTCAAGAATGGAAAACTTGGGAACACTGCACTGTCCTGCAGTTTTCTCTACCTATGACTATTTTAAAGGCAGATGTGATGAAAGCTACACTGCAGAGACAGATACAGACTTGCTAAGAGAATTGAGCAGAAGGTATTGTGTTAAGACTGAAATAATTGCTTGGAGTATGTATACCCTATATATACTCTAAGTACATAAAGGGAGATGTGAAAGAGGAGTTGGCCATCTTGCATGTTCACAGCATGTGCATCGGCAGTCACAGCACAAGCACAGCAGCAGCAGAGCTGCAAGTTCAGACACAGCTTTTCCTGCAGTGACTTGTTTCTCTGATCATATGTCTGCTGACCCCTCACTGGTCAAAATGCTCCTTTTTTGTTAACTGGGTACTGATCTGTCCCTGATAATTTTTGGATGCATTATTCTGACAGTCTTCCAGGTTTGCGAATAGCAGGATGCTTCCATGGTACATTTGAGTTTTTCTTGTACCACAAGTAATCCTTTTTTCTACCTCTGATCAATTTTCCTAATCTGTCTACTGTTGCTGTTTTTATTAAATGTTCTATGTTCCTGTTTTTCAGTGATTGATTGGTGAGCAAATGTGTAAGCATTACAAAATGCAGTAAATAGTCGTCAGTCAAGCAATTCTTGAAGTTATATCAAAGTGTTTTGTTTCCAAAACCAAAAATAGTGTTTGAACTGTGAGCCTGAAATTTAGTGTGGGCTTTTAAAGTAGTTCCCAAAACTTCTTGATTGATGTATTTTCTTAGCCTTCACTTGTCCTGTGAAGCCCCTGAATGCAGCAGCATCTGAGCAGAAGGAAGTACGAATCATTGGGAAGCTGACCTAGGCTGAAGGAAACAGCAGTGCAGTTCCTGTTGTGCTGCTGAGCGTGTCTCTTTGGAAATCATGTAATTTCTCTGTGCCTTCTTTTCTGGGCTTCATTTCAGCATCTGTTCTTGTTCATGAAAAGATTTCAGTATATTGAAGCAGACAGTGTGCAGTAATAAACCTTAAATATTGCTTCATGGAAGTTGTTTCTTACCATGCAAGCTTACATCCTTTTGCAGTGTTACCATTTTAAGTGGATACAAAGCTTGGGTTCCCATGGATCAGCTCAGACTTTAATCACCAAAATCATAGGCAATCATTGGTGATTCCTGAATGCTGCTAGCAACAGGAATTCAAAATCCCTGAAAAGGGCTACAGATTGCTCTTGAAATACACTTCTGCTGCCAGCTTGTTTACAAAAGCTAGCTATAGTTTGTACAAACTACAGCAACTCCCCAAACACTTTTGGAGATACAACACACAGAGGTATGTATATACATGGAAGGCACCTTACCCAGCTGGAGTCTGTTAGATTTTCAGACCATATTTCCGAAGGTCTCTTCACCTGATAAAATCATTTGGCCGGTGTGGGTTTGAAGTCGCCATTTTTTAAAAAGAATGAAAGAAAGAAAGAACAAAACTGAGCTGTTGGGTGTTGTTTGTTGGCCTAAACAGCCTTTTGTAATGTCAAGGTAGAAATGCCAAAGTCATTTTCAGAATTTTCTTAAAATCCTGTATTTTCAAATGCTTCAGGAATAAAAGTAATTGCCGTTTGAGAAAAGCTTTGGATGTGGACAAAAGCAGCTGTTCTAATTCCGGCATGTTCCATATGGTTTCTCTCAGAGCACACGGGCAGTTCTGTCATGTGGATGCCCATCTTTGCAGCCTCCTGCCAGTGCCCTCTCCTACATTAGGTGTCTCTGGACTCAAACAAAGCAGGCTTTGCATCAGTAAGTGAGTGCAGCCTGTGCTGTGTGGGCATCATCGTGCAGCTCTGTGGGGAATGTAGAAAAGGTCAGCCTTTTGGAGCTGACAAGCAGAATTTAGTGTGGGAGTTGTTCACAAAAGGTTTTTTTATTTCACATTTGGTTTTGATACTGCATTTCCCATTTCATGTTTTACTCATTCTACTGTATATGTTTAAACAGAAATGTAAGTGCTTTTTGCTTGAGAGACTGGGAAAATTTTTTTTTTGCAAATGCTGCAAAATAAATGATGAAGAAAAGATGATGAAAAGAAATGCATACTGTTACTTAAAATGTAATTTCTAAAGGCATAAAGCAGGCTGAATTGTATTGGCACATGTCAAAACTGAGCGTTTGAGGTGAGTAAAGTTAATGTGAGAATTTTGGACCAGATTTTAATTTTGAATAAACGTGTGTTTCTGCAACCTACAACTCTGACATGGCAGGCTTGCCAGCAGGAGGGGTACAGTGATGCCGGTGATTCTTACCATCCCTTCACACTGTAGAGGATATATCCAGTATAATGCTTTGCCAGCTGTTCTTTTGATGAAGACTTTTCCAGTCATGGGATGGTATTTTCACAGATGCTGCCATCACTATCTCTCAGCCCTGACATTACCAATAGTAGGTTATAATATTAGATAAAGCTTAATTTTTATTAGAGGTGGTGGAGAGCTCTACTTCTTTATTCATGTTTTATAGTTGGCATTTTGATTTTTGCCTGTTACTGAAAGACTTTATGGCAATGGAAAGTCAATGAAATTATGCTACTATAAGAGACCAGACAATGTAAAACTTAATAACTAGAGTAAATGAGATTTCTAGTGAGACTATTTACAACTTACTGAAAGTGCAACAGTAAATCATTGACACTTAAAAGAAATTAAGATAGTAAAGTATGCATGGTATGTATAAAGAAGTAAAGGTATGTATGCTGCAAAAAATTCTTTTTCAAAGCTAGGAGAGATCCTGGTTTGAGATTTGTAACTTTATAAAAACCTTAGCAATTTTAGTCCATAAGTCGTAAATTAAAAAATAGCTCTTGGTATTAACCATGCTAACACTCACCCAAATATATGAAGAAATACTATTTTAAGCAGTCATCTGCAGTGACTGGATGATTCACTTTATTATGTTTATTTTCTTTCTGTGGTAGTCTTTCTTTGAGGACAGAGGGAAGATCTAACTTTGATTCCTTAAGCTCTGTGTAGTTGTGTATCTTGTGAATTATTTGGAAAATTTGCCATGATGTTCCATTGCCAAGCATTTGGATGAAGTGTCGTGCTGCCATGGCAGGTCCCTGTTTTGTATTGCAGCATGGAAATGAGTGAGCAGTCTGTGGCAACAGACGTGGTTTCAGGTGCTGTACATTCCAGAAAGCAACTCCTATGTTGATTCTCTTGTCAAATACTTGCCAAAATTTAGGCATTGGAGTGATCTTAGTATTCATGCTGTATATTTATAGTCAAATACTGCTCAAAACATTCATTAAATTTTGAAGTTTTCACATGGAGTTTTTAGCAATTATGACAGATCTTTCTTGTAACAAAGAGTAGGACAATGAAGGGTGAAAGAGAAGCATAAGTTTACAGATAAAACAAACTGGGATGCAATTAACACACAGGAGCACTGTCAGTTTCCATTTTGTGCTACTTTTCCTGCAGATACAGACGTATGTTTGCATTTATTTTAGTAGTTTTTTGTGTGGTACTGCCTGGTTTGCTTTACTGAAAGCATGCATTCTATTGAGGATATTGTCTCATGAACATTTCCTTTTTCTGTCAGGATGCCTTCTACTAGAACAACATTTTCAGTGGTCTTTTTTTATCTTAGAGAAACAAATGTCTGATTCCTTTTTCTAGAAAAAACAGGAAGCTGTAAAGTAGACAGACTGGAAAAGAAATGCATACTGTTACTTAAAATGTAATTTCTAAGGTATAAAGCGAACTGGAAGTAACTCTTTGTTAGATTCTAAGGGGATATTACAGTTTTGCTGTTTTCCTCCTATTATCTGAACCTCATGTGCAGAACAGTTCAAGGTGATCTTATTAGAAAAACCTCCAAGACCCCAAAAACACCTACTCATATGAAAACTTCAGATGAAAGTAGCTTCAGCAAAGCAGCAGGTATTTTGAAAGCATGCAGCCTCTGCACCTTTGTGAGTGATGTTTTCTGTACCCACGTTCAGTATCGCTGCACTGGGTCTGACACAGATTTTTGACCACAACTAAGTACTTTTGAAAGCAAGAGAGAAGACCAGAAGTTGTATGTTCTTTCTGGCATGTATGAGGTTGAGACTTTTTAAAAATGGAATGACATGATTAATGGATAAAATGTTCTGATTAATTTTAATAGACTGAAAAGCCCTGCATATTCATTATCAGGTTACTAAGCATGGCTCTTTTTTATTTTTATTTTTTTTTTTGCTATAGAAATGGTTGATCCTAGAGGCAGATTCTTCTCAGATTTGCATGCAGATCTGTTATTCTGACCATCCTGGGTGCTGGAAATATCCACAGGTATTTTGCACCTGTAAAAAGCAGAATGACTACATGCTGAAAGGGAAGTGGAGCATTAAAAATCCCATACCACAGTAATCACTGCAGTAGGATTATGGTTCTAAGTACGTGCAATCCCCAGTAATAACTCAGTGGTGAGGTGTTGATGCTGTGCTGTATCACTGGTGCCAGTCTTGACCTTGCTGTGAATAATCTGGTCCTCCATCCCAGTACCTTTGTTACCGTTCTTTTCTCCCTGGGGGCTGTAGTCTTTACTGTTGCAGAAAATACAAAAATTAGAAATTACTGAAAAATTATTCCCTAGGCACAAGCATTGTAAAACCTTAAAGATTCGTCCTTCATGTTTTAATACCCATGACCGAGGGATGCATCCTAAGGACAAGTCAAGCTAAAAGACTTCTGTTATTCTCACACTTTTGTTCACTGACAGATAGGAGGTGAACTTCCTCAAAACTGTAATGAAATAGCTCTGTTGAATATGTGAAGTTCAGTGTTGGCTTCTGCAGATAAGTAAAATACTGTGTGGAAAGATTGTCTTGACTGTATTTATAAAGCACCTGCAAAGTGCAGAACCATCAGCAATGACTGTTTATTTGAAGTGGTGTTTTTTTCTTGGTGACTGTACTAGGAACAGCAGAGAGGAAAAAAAGTCTCAACTAAAATTCCTCTTCGGGCCATATGGGAAGAACATATCAGTGCAAAAATTGCACCTGATACAGACCCGAATTTTTCGTGACTCTGTTGTGCAGGTCCCTGCTGCGGCTTGTGTTTTAGGTACTGGCAGAAGGGAAATGTTTTCTAGTCACTCAATTTCCAGCATTTTTACCAAAAAGAAAAGTTGTAGAAGTGTTTCACCGTAGGGCCTTTGAGACAAAGCTATGTCAGTTTTTAAACTTTTAACTTCTATGTGAAATTTTACATAAACCACAGCTTTTTAAAAAAATTATTTAATGTTAGCTTCTGAGAGTTTGCAGTTTACAATTGAATTATTCCTTTGAGACATATGAATGAGTATTCCTTTGATAGTGTAATTCCAGATGGGATATGCAAGAGTCTTGACCTGCCAGATCATCTTTGCTAGGCCTAAATAAACCTTGCAAAGTCTTCCCTTTGATGAATTCTTTACTGAATTCTCACTTAAAAAAAAATGTTTATTTCAATTTAAAGTTCTAATACTATCACCTTGTTGTAAAGCATTTTAATACAAGTATTTCAAAATCCAGATTAAAAGTTTACTGATTTGGTTTAATTCTAAGGCCTTTTGCATTTTGCTTTCATGAACATTAAAGAAGAAATACACAATGCAAACCATATGTAGATCTGTTGAATTGTATGGTGATTTGATTTGTAAGAAGGATCACGTGCGTGAAGTTTTCTGGCAAGAAAGTTATGGAAAAAAGTGCCTTCGTGTTTCAATGCAGTCTGCATGCACAAAATGAGCAATTGGATATGAAGAGTTTTGTGTTTAATTCGTATGTTTGGAATGTTTTTTTAAAAAGTGAGCTGTAATGAAGATCAATAGCAAGCATTTGAAATAAGCATAAGCAGCTGATGACAACACTGTTTCTTAATGTATTTTGTAATGGATTTGGACTATATTTTAGCATATTGATTTCCAGTGGTTACAATTGGATGGCAGGCATCTGATCAGTGTTGCATTCCAGTCCTTTGCTGTGTGATGATGGAGTACAACATTTGGTCTCTATTTCCATACTTTTTTTTGCTCTTGGTAAGCCAGGAAGTTTTAATACTAGGTGGGATCTGGAGCTGGTTGAATCTGGCTGAGTCCCAGAGGTATTTAATTGGAAGATGCTAAGTGAGTGGAATATTATTTGTCATTATAAGAGACTTACAGGATCTTTATAGAACTGTTACTGAAATTGGTGGACGTAAGCCATTATTTTTCCTTTGTAGTTCTGAGAGTCACCTTTAACAGATCCATTCCTTTGTCACAATGATCAAAATAGTAGCTTTTTTTGTTGATATGACATTTGTAATTGGTGGAATGACTAGACTGTGTCTTAGTCCTTAATCTGTTATTAAGCTAATTGTACTTTCACTTCATGCTTATTTTTTAAAGTAATCTAAGGCAAGAGGATGATCACTTTAAACATAAGTGAGGCATACATACTTGTTCTTCAGTTCACACAGCTGGTTTGGCCTTTCTTTTCTGGATGAGGTCAAACCTCAGATATTTGGGTTAATTATGCCATGAAAAGGGCTACAAATTTAAATCTGGGGTTGATAAATGACATACCTCCTGCTGCTTAATTTGGTCCAGTTTTTAGTTCCCTGTGCAACCTTTATTTTGACCTCTTTATGTTGACAGGACTTAATGTAAGCAGTGACAGACAGTGCCTTCCATGAAAATAACAGGGAAACAGTATCTTTTGTAGTGGAAAATACCATGACATTGGAAATTTAAAAGAGCCCCAGGTATAGTTGGTTGAACCCAGTAGATGAGTAAAGTAATGAGAGCAGATTTTAAGGGAAATATAGAAGATAATTTCCCCCCTCCTCTTGGGGGTTTAGTTGGCAGTGGCCCACGGGCTGCACTCAGGTTCCTGATGCTCTGGCTCTCACTTGGCTTTTGCTCAGTTTCCTCCCTGGGAGGAGCAGAGAGCTGCTCCCCTGCCTGGTCTTCATTCGTGCTTCTGGTGGCACTCACGGAGAGAAGGGGCTGGAGAGTGGCCTCCTGCTCCTCTTGCTCTGGTCTGGCCCCTGGCACAGAGGCTGGTTAATGAGACAGGGAAACAGCTCCGTCTGGTTCTCTGTCCTGGCTTCATTATGTGCGAGAACAAAGACGACTGCACAAAGCTCTGTGTCACAAACAGCAAGGCCAATACCCTCTGACTTTAACTGCGTTGGAGTTGTGGCTTTAGGGGCACAAATCTGATGTGTAGCTTGGGTCCCAATTCAGTTGTACCCAAGAAAAAGACTCTGTGATTTTGTTTTGGCTGATGTAAGCTGAACTGAAAATGAAAATACAGGATGATTGCTCTTACCACTCAGGTAATAATCTGATTACTTTCATTATTGTGAATTATGAAACTGTCAACATACAGTTAAATTTTACCAGCTAAATTTTTAAATAAGACTGCTTTATTACTCTCCCCTGAACTCAGTATACCAATTAAATGTCACAGATATTCATTAAGATGAGAGAACACCTGGCAGGTCATATCTTAATTTGCATTCTCACAACGTTTCTTTTGCCTCTTAGTGGTTTAGTTTTGGTCAGAGGTTCCTTTTCACTTACTGTTTGACTTTGGATATTACAAAGTCTTTGGTCTCTTTTTAAAGACCATAAGTCTTTATAATAAAATATAGTCCAGCAGAATATTTATGGTGTGTAATTATAAAGGAGGGCAGACGTACTGGATTTGTGCAGTTTGGAGAGGAGGAGGCTGAGGGGGAGCAGAGGGAGGTGCTGGGTGCTTCTCCCCATCCCCTGGGGATAGGACACAAGGGGTTGGCCAAGGGATATGTTGGAGAAGCTCAGACTGGATAGCAGGCAAAAGTGCTTCACTGAGAGGATGGTCAGACACTGGAACAAGCTTCCCAGGGAACTGTCCCAAGCCCATTGTTGGTCAAAAGGTGTTTGGATGACTCTCAGCTGGTTTAACTTTTAGGTTGCCCTGTGCGGAGTCAGGAGTTGGACTGGATGATCATCGTGGGTCCTTTCCAGCTCAGGATATTATATGTTTCTATGAAATAATTCTTCATTTATTTAATTAGAAGTCCAGTTGAAATACAGGGAGACTGTTTTTCAGGCAAGAAGCTGGTCTGAAATACTTCATTCCTACTAGATGTTAAAAATCAGATTTTAGGTACCAGATTTTAAATGGTGTGTTAGGAAATTTTACAGCATTTATGACACTGCCTTTTAAATTATGTTTTTCAGTAAATGTCAGCATTTTTTGTAGCTATGATACAACATTTTAATATTAAAAAACCCCACACCTTTTCTGAGGGTAGCTAACATTTTTCACCAACCCCTCCACACACACAAACATCCCACACTGCTCCCCACTCAGCACTCAAAATTGTATTTGTTAGCCAGGTTACATGTCTAGGCTAAACATTGCCTGATCAGTCACTCTCTTGCATTACTAGATAAATGGGTTTAGGGACTGCATCTGACTTGCTAATAATATGGGTAATTTGTGCTGCCTCCATTTCATGGCATTATTCCTTTTGAACACAGCACAGTGTATTCCTGTGACATGTGACCATCTTCTCATACCAGTAATCCTAAAACACGTGTTCCTTGCACCCCATTAGAAATCAGTGAGATGCCTCTACATTGCTAAATATCTGGTATTTTTATACATTATTCTGAGCTTAAGGGAAGCCTTGCTTGTCCACATTTGCACTTAAATCTTAAAAAAGATTTCTTTTCAAATAGACTCTGTTTGATTGGAATGTTACTGCAGTGTCAGGAATGACAGAAAATCCTTATGTTCAACTAGATCTTACTTGAAATTCTGGTCTTATTTTTAAATTCTCATATGCAGAGAGCACCAGTGCAGAACTGTCACCCTTCCTTAGCTCAGGTCAACTGTCAGCTTTGAGACATTGTTTCTTTATTTTGGAAATGTTTTGTTTGAGAAAAGACTTGGTCTTTTAACCAGCTCCTGCTTTTCATCTGTTTTTCATGGCAAATGATCACATTTCCCAACCATTTGCAAACAGTGACTGTCTGGCAGGATTTCCTGGATACACATTAGTTTTGAGATTGTAAGAGGTCAACTTTCTGAACTCTGGGGATTAGTGTGGTTATTTGTCCTGACTTTTCTTCCATGGGAACTAATCAGCTCGTATGGAAGGTAGAAATAGGGTCCAAGAAAAATTCATCTGCTAGCTAATCACCTCCACCATGAATCATAAAGAAAAAAAATAATCCAAGTAGAACATCTCCTGACCTTTCTGTACTAAAACTTTCTGAACAGCTGGAAGCAATATGGTTTGGAGTCAGAGTTTTGTAAGAAACTTCTGAAAAAGTTATTTATAACCTGATGCCATTTTTGTCTCTTAGAGTGAGGTACTGAGCCCCTCGCAGCACATAACTCATAAATTGAAGTTGTGTGAACAGAGGGCGGTGGATAACTAGTGCTGACTGTGAAAAGAACCATTTCTTTGTTAGACCTTTTTTTTTAATATTCTAATCTGACATTCAAAATTAAAAGGGGGTAATAAAAACAGGTAAATGAACAGATGTTTATAGAAATTTGACCAATTTTGTTTCTTGTGACTCCACTAGAAAAAGTGATGGGATTTTTCTCATGTGGATATGCCATGTAAGAGATTGAAACCATGGAAATTTTTCCATGTTATGAGGGAACCCTCTAAATGGGTAGTAGGGAATAGTAGAGAAGATGCTGATGTTGATAAAAGACAAGTTTTTGTCATTATTTGCATAGAATCCATCAGACATTTCTTCAGGCCCTGAAAGTGAGGGGTGTATTTGAATATCAGAAGTCCTAATGGATTTCTTAATCTTACAAGGAAGAGGAAAGAGCCATGCTCCACATCCCTTAGCTCCAGCAGTTGAGTTTGGTTGATTGCTTTCCTTTTCCTCACCTTCTGTGGACTTACGAAGAGGGCAACATTCTGTTCTGCCTTTTGTCTGTTAAGAATTATGTATCTCATGAATTGTCTGTTGTCCTTACTGTATTCTCAGTAGTGATTAAATGGTCCAAATGGAGGAAGTAAGATAAGTCCTGATGCATTCAAGGTCATGGTTGTCTCAGCATTCATTTAAGTGAAGCAGATTTTCTCCCATTGAATTTATTTTACAGAGGAAATTCCAAAGGCATCCTGATAGCTGTTTTCTCTGCCTGTGGTGTCTGCAGCCTTTTTTTCTGATGTATGAATGAGATCTGAAAGTTTTAGATTTGTAGGGTTGAGGCTGGAGGGGAATGACAAGCAGCTTGGTTGGCTGTTTTTTAAAATAGGTAGGGATTCTCACCCCCTCTGGTGTCTGCAAGAATGTCACCAGCTGCCACGGACTCGCAGGTGGGTCAGTAGAGACACTGTGTGGAAGGTTTTTTCGAGCTTGCAGAAATGCTTGGGCAGTACAGTTCCATCAAGTAACCATGTGTCCATGTCCTTATGTACATACTGCACATGACAAAAGAAATTTGTAGTGTTTATTTAACTTCAAACACATAGGTTTGAAACAATGCTTCTTACAATTCTGTGATTAGTCTGCACTATATAACACTTGAAAGGATAGCAGGGACCAAAAACCAGAATTTGTGGTTGGATAAAAATGGAAGTGTTACGCATTGAATCACGGGCAAGTGAATAAAACTTCAGTATTTACAGGTACCAGTCACAAAGTTGTTCCTGATGATATTTCAATAACAAATTATTTTCTAAAATATTGAGAGATTTGAGCGGCTTGATACTTTAAATAATTCTAGCTACCTCATAACCACCATTTAGGCAGATAAATATAGACCCAAAGTAGTTTTATTCATCTAAATAGTTATGTCTGTGATATATTGAATGAAAGTTGTTGCCTAAACATTATTTTTAGTTGGTTATGTTGTAACTAAATCACAGGAGAAAATGCTTTTGCATTTGCTCGTTGGCAGAATAAAGTCTTATTTACAAGATGCAAATCTTGGTCTGAAGAGTTAAGGGTTTGGGTCAAGGAGGAAAAAAAATTAGTATCTAGTTTGGCCCTGTGTGTTGGTTGAGCTGTAGCTACTGGTATTCATTTAAAATATAAATACTGCTGTCTGTGAAGTTCAGAGGACAGAAGTTATTTTGACCTTTTTGGAGCTTAATAAATGTACTGACCTGAAAGCTGAGGCTGTGAGAATGATCTCTGACTGCAAGCTGCAGTACCAGGAGCTGCTTTGCACAAATGTGTGTATTTTGAGCCAGAGTGTTCAGTTTCCAGTGAAGGAGGATTGTCTGTTTGGGAAGGTATTCCTCAAGCCAATCTGTGTTATTGTTTGGAAACCCTGACCAAGCAGTTCAAAAGCTTGTCATAGGAAAAAGTTAGAACAACTGCTGTGCGTTTGTGGAAAGAAATTCTAGAGACTGTGGTAACAATATTTTGTTGTCTTTTGAAGAAATGCTGTTCTCTGTATGATTTCAAAATCAGAAGGTAGGCAGGATTGCAGATGGGCCTACTAAGGGAGTAGAAAATAGTTTTATTTCTGCAACAAAACCTTTTACAGAAGTGTACTTGAATAGATTGCAATGATATGAAGCTCTTGACAAGTTGTTCTTCAAATTACAAAGAGAAAACAGTGCATAATTGTTAGTTAAATAGCAAAATAGAGTCTTATTGGTATTATGATAATTAATTCGATCCTCTAAATTCTCTGATTAAAAAGGCAGCAGTACTAGAAAAAAAACCCCTTTTTTTATTTTCTGTTAATGCGCATGCCAAAATGCACAATGCCCTGGAAACATTAATGGTGATTTTCTGACAGACTCAGAAAGCAAAGCATGAAATAAAAATCTAGATTATGGAGGAGAATTTTGGGACTAAATTCTGTGGAGTCACACATTTCTCTGCCTCTGGCCAGTGCAGTAGAATATAACGTTAGGTATTTTTTCTGTAACTTCAAAGGGATTTTGTGCCCTGTTTTGCTCTGGGCTGTTTTTCTATCCTACCATCTGTTCTTGCCTGGGGAAGATTTTTATTGTGTCCTTATAAGGGGACTCTGCATAGCTGAAGGGCAAGTTCTTGTTTATGTATTAATTTTGACTAGAATGCAGAATATGTTAAAATAATAACAGCTTGTCTAGAAATGCCATCTTGGTAGTCAAACAGTGTTTATTAGGTTGGGCCACTTCTCCCATTCTTGTTACAAGAGAGCACCATTTCATATTTTATGTATGCAAACTCTGATTGTTCATAAATATGGTCCCTTCTGACATGGCTTTTATACTGGTAAAGCGAGGCATTCACGACAAAACCTAGTGATAGCCCTCTAGCTCCAGTAGAGGACAGTTAGTTACCTTTCATTCTCTAACCTGTTCAACAGTTTCAGGAACTGCATGAATCTGAAAATGTCATGCATCTCTCACAAAAGAACACTTTGTCCTCAGATTGCTACATTTCCCCCAAAATAAAATAAAATCATTAATAGGTTTTAATAAAATCATTAATAGGTCTCTTCAAATATGAGTGCTACAGGCACTCATCAAGTAAACAAAGGCATTAATGCTATTATATATTGTATACATTAAAAAACCCCATAAGAATGTTCTATATAATAGCTTCATTCAGTACCTTTTTTTTATTTCTCTCAAGAATTGGGATTTCATCCAAATTCTAAAGGTTAAGTTGTCAATAGAACTCAAAGGGTGTTTTGTTTCCATTTGTATAACTAGTTTAATGTTTTTTAAGGCCTCCGTGTACACCAACAATGGAATCAGTCAGTTACAGGGGAGCTTAGCAGGACATTCTCAAAGTTCTCTTCACAGCAGCAAATGATGCTGAAACTAATTCAGGAAAAGAGCAATTCTTTTCACTGAAGAAGTTACTTAGCATAGCGTAATAAATATTCAAATACAGATGTAATGTTCCAGCTTCAAGATCAGAGATGATGATGAACATGCAGCAGGGGAACAAAGTCCACGGTTCAATCAGTTTAATAATTACATTGTGGCTCCTTGTTAAAGCTTCATGTAATTTTCATGAAACATTATCGGGGTCTGAAAAAGCAAGTGCCATGAATTTGATTAGCTAAAACCTGTGAGTTGGAGTACTGCAGGGCGTCACTTGAACTCCCACGGTAACAAGTGGCTGAACTATCAAATGTTATTAATTTCTGCACTCTAGAGGAAAGTGATTGAGAAATACTGGATTTTATATTTGTGTGCTTTTAGTGATGTAAGGAATGATATATTCTTATTCTTTCCAACTGTTTAACAGCAGAAATGGAATCAGGAGCATGCAGCTCTAAGCTCTTCCACCTAATAGGGATATTAGTTTCACGTGTTTATACTGCATGCATGATTTTTGAAAAATATTATTAACATTTTGGCTTCAAATAAGGCAAAATGTTGTCCATTCCTTATTAACAGTGAGTAATGTCGGCATATAATTAAATTGCTGAGGCAGCTGTTATGGCTAAGCCACCGGTTGTTCTGAGGTGCCCATGGGGGCACCTCGAGTGCTTTGCAACAGCTGTGGACAGAGTGGCTCCCCCAGGTTACTCTAAAGTGCCAGCAAGTGCTTTGGAAGTGCCTGAAGATTAGGCAAAAATTTTCCTTTTCAAAGAGGGAAGTTCTTCATACTAAAAACTTGGTACAGCTTCTGTCTTTTGATGTCTGATTTTGGTGTAGAATGAAAATACTGCTACAGATTTTTGTTAATCTCTCCCACTCTTCCATCCTCTGTCAGAAATCAGAAGACCAGAACTGACTATGGAATAGGCTGACACTGTCCCAGCCATCTCACAGCTGATGCTGTCCTGGCTGCAGGGCACTGCTGAGAACAGTGGCCTGGCCCTGTCCTCCTTTCCAAACTTTTTTCTCCATTTTCTTTTGACTCATGTAGGGCTGCAGGCTCAGGCAGATCAATCTGTTGATCTAGCTGAAACAATCAGCAAGGCTGGTTCCTGCAAGTTCGACAAGTTGACCAAGGTGTCCGTCCTGATCGTCTTGGCACCGCAGGCTGTTGGCAAGAGCAGCTGCCATGTGGCACTGCAGTGACCATGGAGCTGTGGGCAAGCTGCCTGCTTGTGGGTTGTAATACAATCTACCAGGATTCAATTGGCACCTTAGACTACCTCATGCATCATTTGTGATTTAGAATGCAGAAAAACAGAAGAGACTTTAAGCCTGGTTTTGTTTTATTTGTAACAGCCCAAGTGTCCTTTGGTCTGCCCCAGATATTTGGAAACCTCAAGAAACCTCAGCATGTCAAGGCACCTGTGCTAAATAGCAGGAAATACGCTGCAGCTATCTGATTTTCCCATCTCAAAGTATTGTCCCATGAAAGGAGCATCTTACCCGTTTGTCAGGTTGACCAACACTCTGTACCAAATGCCCACAGGCCAGTGCTGGACACTCGGTGTCTGTGCTTAGCTAACTAGATGAACACCAGTAGTCTAAATTATCCTGTCTGGGTTCTTGTGTAGCATCATCACAGGCTTTCTTTAAAAGAACCCATTATTTCTCATATGTCTTTTTAGACGAGATGGGACCCTTCTAAAAATAAATGTACGTTCCACTTGTGTGTATGAGAAAGAAGGTAATAGCATTCTTTGTGTAGCTGGAAGAGAACCAGCTGCATCAGCTTTACTGTATGTGATGTTCAAAAATGTCAGGCTAACGGAGAAATACATGTTCTGCAGATAGCATTAATTTTTAATGTGGTTCTTTCAGGTGATAAAGCTATGAGGGAATGATGTGGTGAATATTGTCCATTGGATATGCCATTTTTACCCATTATTTGCTCAAAGTATTTTGGTGAATTATTGTATCTTCACAAGGTAGCTTAAAGAGAGGCCCTAGTCCTTCATCTTCTGTTCATCTGTTTTAGTGCTTGCTGGAAAAAAAGTGGATTTTTATCTACATATAATTGCATGAAAGGGTGTATGCATTTGAAGGCAAGAACTCGCCCCAACCTACACTAACCCCCCCACCCCTGTACCTCCCTGTGATTTATAATATGCCACATACTCGTAGTGGTAGCTGAAGTCACTGGAAGCTGTGTTATGAACACAAAAGCACTATGTATTTTGTACATTCAGGGGCTAGATGTTTGTAAGTACTCTCTGAAAACACTGGATACTGCTAAATATGTTGTACCCCTGATCTGTGGAATGTGGATAGCCTTGAAAAACCGAATGGAGATGTCTGAAGTTGCACTGTGATGATTTTATCATCTTTTAAAGATCATTCTAATGACAAATGTAATCAACTGAGTTTGAAAATTTTGCAGTAGGTTTGGGATGAAGCTGCATATTAGTTAAAGAAAATACTTCATAGCACATGAGAACTAGAGCCTTTGAGTAGTGAAACGCACTTAGTGAGTAAGACAGGTACTCTGGAAAAAGCATCTGATTAGATAATTAACTATGGTGTCACAGTGCATGACCACAAGGGAATGAAGAGAAACTAGCACTGAGTTAGCTGTGTTCATTGTGTTAAACTTTCCACATTCCTTTTTTTTTTTGGGTAATGTGAATATAAGCTGAAAAAAAAGTCTGAGACAACTGCCAGCCTAATGACATTGATGCTTTGTCTGCACAGTCTGGCATGTAAACTGTTGATGCCAATCAAGAATTTTCTCCAAACATTTTCTGTGTGGGTTCATGCCAGCGTGAAGCTCATTGTCTTTAGCAGGATGTGATTCAGATCATAATTTAACTCAGTCCCATTTCCACTTAAGTTTGAATTTAACAGAGCTGTAAACCAGTGATAAGCCATAAAAATTGGGCTGTCCTACTGAAACTGCATGATTTTTAAGCACTTGTAAGAGAAGTGACTGTCTTTGTGTTTGAAGGTAGCTCCTATATCATGGGGACTGCTGCAGTCTGCTTAATGAGTTACAGTTATCAAATGCACAGGTGAATGCATGGCATTAGGACATGGTGCTGTACTTTCTGTTAAGTCTTTCCATGTTGTGATGAGAGCAGAACTTGGCTCTTGAAATTTTCCAGTCTATGGTGAGAGAAGGGGAAAAGCAGCATGGCAAAAGAAGACATCCAGCTGCATCTAAGGACAGAACACGGTATTCTCATGCAGTTGTTGGACCACATCCTGCCTTTCTTTTGTGCATATAATAGCCATGGAGAAGACAGAATATCTGCAAAGAAATATTTTGCTAATAATCAAGAGGAGTGCTTAATGAAGGATTCCTAGCAAGAAGCATTCACAAATTCTCTTTCAAAATCCAGGAGAACACATCACATATGCACAGGTTTTTTATTAGAGGTAATCTAAAATGTTTCTCACCTACTGTTTTTTAGTGAAAAATAAATTCCTCCTGCTTTTAGGATTAGAAGGATGACAGTAACAGAAGTGCATCCCTAGGTCTTCAGAGGTGGCAGGTGCTGGCACAGGGTGACCTTGGTGGGACAGGCACGGGGTCAGCGCTGAGGGTGACAGGCTGTGTATGGTCTGGCAGCAGTTGCTCGTTGTTGTGGCACCCCTCCACCAGTCCTCCCACCAGTTCCAACAGCTGCCATAAGCTGCTGTGAAGTACCGCCTAATTATAGCATTTTCTTGATCCTCTTGATCCCCTTCAGAGATTCCTGGCCCTACCCTTGGCCAAACTCACCACCTTAAGGCAAGGCACTCATGGAGGTATGACAGTGGCACCACTGCTGCTGCCATCCTTAGGGAGGAGGTGGTGTTTCTGTAGTGAACAGTGGGTTTGGAGGTCTCTAAATGTCCCAATAAATGTAACTACTACTGGTAAGCATTTAAAAATACTAATTTGTGAGTTAATTTTTTGCCTAAACCAGTATTTTAACTTTTCTGTACAAGTGGGTCTTATCTTTCTCCCACTGAAGTTTCCTAGGAACAGACACTAGGCCTGGAAATAATTTTGAAGTGTGTGAGGGAAGTGAGACCAAAGGTTTTCATAAGAAAAAAAAGGTTATTTTTATATGGACAGTAATTTTTTTCCTAATTGTTACACAGAACTAAGTACTTGTGCACATTTTTTTTTGCTTACCTTAAAGGTGTAAAATCATACTTCTGAAAGTCACTTCATGAGAATTTTTTCCTGTAGGTGAATTGAAACTTTGTGACTTACTATTTTTTTAAAATAAATGAAGCCTGTACTAAGTAGATTTCATTTCTTTAGATTCTAGCAATGGTTTTTGAATTCCCTGTTTAATGACAAAGAATATCAGGTTTGTGGTCTTTCCTTCTGTGCTTATTCACTTGTACAGTGTAAAAGATCCCTGATAGTTAACAAACTGTAGTGGGTTGATGGTGACCAGATGCCAGGCACCCACCAAAGCCACTCTCACTCCTCTCTGCAGCTGGACAGGGGAGAGAAAATACAGCAAAGGGTTCATGGGTTGAGATAAGGACCAGAGAGATCATTCATCAAATACTATTGTGGGCAAAACAGGGTCTAATTAGAGATACAATTGAATTTATTGCTAACAAAATTGGAGTGGGATAAAAACACCTTTCCCCCACCCCTCCCTCCTTCCCAGCTCTACCTCCTACCCCAGCGGCGCAGAGAGACAGGGAATGGGGATTATGGTCAGTTTGTTCCCTGAGGCTTCTCCCGCTGCTCAGGGAGAGGAGTTGTTCCCCTGCTGCACCGTGGGGTCCCTCCCATGGGAGACAGTTCTCCAACAACTCCAATGTGAGTTCATCTCACAAGCAACAATTCTCTGCAAACAGCTGCCACGTGAGTCCATCCCACAGGCAGCAGTCCTCCTCAAACTGCTGCAGCATGGATCACTCTTCCACCAGGTGCAGTCCTTTAATAATAGGCTGCTCCAGCATGGGCTCCCCTCTCCATGGGCCTCCCACAGGATCATAGCCTCCTCTTAGGCATCCATCTGCTCCTGTGTGGATCTCCTCCACAGGCTGCAGGTGGATCTCTGCATCCCCATTGACGTCCACAGGGAGACTTCACCATGGTCTTCACCACAGGCTGCAGAGGAACCTCCGCTCCAGTGCCTGGAGCGTGTCCTGTCCCTCTTCCCCTGACCTTGGTGTCTGCATAGTTGTTCTTCTCACCCTGTTCTTCTCTGGCCACAATTACAACTGCCTCATAACTTCTTTTTTCTTTCTTCTTAAATCTATTGTCATGGAGGTGTTACCATCATTTCCAGCTGGCCCAGCCTTGGCCAGCGGCACATCCTTCTTTGGAGCCACCAGGGATTGGCTCTGCTGGACGTGGAGGAAGCATCTAGCAGCTTCTCACAGAAGCCACCCCTGTAGCCCCCCTGCTACCAAAACCAGGCCGTGCAAACCCAATACAAGGACCTTGAGAGACCTTTCCTTTTTTTTAGCCCAGCTTGATAGTGCAGTGTTGCATATACACACAAATTCCATTAATTTCTGTGAGAACTGGACATGTGCACATTGCGTAATCGTTTCTAAAGCTAAAAATCATTCCCATTCGAATCTTACGTTTTCCTCACCTGTGACTGTAAGGCATAAAGATCACATAAAAAAGAATACTAGAGCTAAGGTTTTTAAGAAGTAGATGATATTAGACTCTTACAGATGCCCAGGATTCTGTGAGCCTGTACACAGTTCCCCTTTTGCTGCTGCATCCTGCGTGGTGGTGGTTACTGGAATAGTGTGGGGCTTGGCTCTGGCTGTAGTTTTACCAGCAATTGCACTGCAGTACCCTGAGCAAGCTCAGACAATAGACTCAAACGTTGTGGCCCTGAGATAATTTTCTTAAATTTAAAAAACTTCCCATCTGTATAAAGGCGTATCTTGCCACATCACACAGTGTCAGAGCACTGTGAATGGCCTCTGACTTCCAATACACTTCCTTTCTGTGCTGTTTTTGTTTACAGGGAGCAGAGGGACACAGAGAAGGTTGGGCAATGCTTTGGCTCTGCTCCAGGAGATGTAAACAGATTTCCCAATGTTTGGCTTTGGTGGTGTAGCCGGAAGAGGACGGCTGGAGGTGCTCCAAGGCAGTGTGAGTGTGGCTCACTTGGAGGGGCTCATGAGTCAGAGTGTGAGGGCTGTGGGTGCTGGTGAGTCACCAGCTTCCCACTCAGCAGCAGCTTCACTTTGATGTGGCTCAGTTGCAAAATCCACACTCAGTCCATATGTTTAAGCCCTGATAAAGGACCCCAAAAAAGCTTGACACTGTTAGTCAAACTCCGTGTTTGTGTTATTTCAGGTGATAGTGCAGACAGTGCAGAATGATCAGTTCGTCCTTCTCGGTCCCACTAGAACCATTTTAGATGATCCTAATACCAGAAAAAGAAAAAAAGGTCTGAAAATAGAACCCACTGAGATACATTTGTTGTTGGAGTGAGTACAAGCAGAAAGAGAATTGGTGTCCTTCATGCTGCTGGTTGCTGATTTAAACTCGCTGAGATGTCTTTGCCTGGCTGCAGTGGAAGTCAGGAATTAGAGCCTTGCAGTTACGAAATGCAGGACAAAGCAGCAGCACAAATTCAGAGGAATATTGACATTTCAAAGCAGGAGGCAGACACCCAAACAGGAGACATTTAACAAAAGCCTAAGCTACAACAGGTGGAACAGAACCCCGAAGTCCTAGTAAAATACTCAACTGTTTAGATCTGAGCTTTGATTTAATTTTTCTTTAATGAGGGTCCACCGTTGGGATACAATTTGCCACTTGCTGAATTGGAGCACTGCAGGACTTTATGGGTGGGAATGCCATGATCTGAGCAGGTTGGAGAAGCAGTTATGGTAGCATATTCTCTGTCCTATTTGTCAGATTCTTGTGTATCTCATTTGAGTTGCAAATATTTAACTTTTCTAGATTTTACTGGAACATGTAAAGTTCTTGTTTGCCTATGGAGACCCCCATCAGTCTCACCCGTGATGGAGAAACAGAAGCTAAAATGGACATCTCTGCTTTCCTGTTCTGCTTGTTTATGAATGAAGACCTTATTGAGAAATGGCCTGCTCTGAAAATAGGATTTATAATAATAAGAGATGCAAAAAATGTTTATGAAAAGCTTGAAAGTGGGAATTTTAGTATGGATTTTGGGGCTGCTTTGTCATATATTTGAATGTGCCTCAAATAAGAATCTTATAAAAGCATGTCATAAAAGTTCCTTCCTTATCTACATAGTTCTAGTTCAGAATTATAGATGAGGCACGATATTGTTAAAGTTTGAGGCTCTTTGACTTCATGCACCATATGCAAGATTTCTTATACTTGAACTGTGAGAGTAAAGAGAAGAAAAACTAAAATGTAATAAAGATTTACAATGAGGGGAGCATAAAGTGCTTTAATTCTAGGGAGAAGCAATGGTGAGTGGTTTAATTGTGAATAATAACAAATGCTCTAGACGCTGTGAAGAAAGGAAGTGACAGCAGTTTGAGGCTGAGTAACATTCACGTGAAAGTGTGATCTTCAGTTTGAGAATTGTACATTAAATGCAAAACATTAGGAAAAGAAAATGGCTACAGACTACATAAAGATGTCACATTTTTCTATTCTTTGAAAAATGGTCTAGGTTCTTTTCCTTTTTCTCTTCTTATAATTCACGCTATTTTTGGTAATACCGGAGATGTACATCACAATGTAGACTGAAAGCTGGTTGTGAAATAGGTCTGGTGATCAGCTGGGTGTGGGGTGGCGACAGCAGTGGTGGCCATGCCACTAGTGTCAGCAAAAGCAACGACAAGTTAAAGGTGGAGCTCAGTAAAGATTTTAGACGGTTCTTTTATGAAAGTTGGATTGAAATGGTTTTCCAGGCACAGAATGTTTAAAGTTTTATGCTTCTTGGTGTATTCTTCTTAAAGACTTACCTCTTTGTACCAAAAAGCTAGTAGAGGAGAACCCACTCAAGTACAGACAGTAACATGGTTAGTTGGTTGGGCTTGGAACCAGGCAATCCCTTGATAGATACCAGACTGTTGATTGCTTTAACATTGTTCCTTTTTCATTTCTTGTTTCAAATAGAATTACATGCTCATCCTTAAAATGCTTGTCCCATGAAGTTTCCTACAAAACAGATGCATTTCAGTGTAAACTTTCAGTTGCAACAAAACCACAGTTCTTTAACCACTGAATTCTGTGGCCAAAAATATTTTAGAATGATCATTGTTATAGTTATCTCACTGCAAAATTTATGTGGATTTATGCATGACTCCACTGTTTTCAGGGTAATACGTGTACATGAGAGTTTGCATACTGAAATGGTAGGTATGTTGTTAACTACATTGCGATAAAGACTCTTAGTGCCTTTACAGAGAAATTGGTGATTACACATGAGTCATGAGGCTGTAATCTGCCTCATGTAGTGGGTAGTGGGAATATATGCTGGTATTCTTGGAGACATATAGAAAAACTAGTTTTCATAGTGTGGAAAGCAACAAAGCAGTTGGATTTGGCAAGACAAACACTTCTGTTTTCAACACTCAGCAAAATGACGATTGCTGAGTGAGGAATGGCCATATATTGAGTATGTAGAAAAAGACTGGTAGGACAAGAGTAAACAACTTTTGGACAATTAAATAATCTGAAGATGAGTGTGTGTTACAGGTTTTCAATATGACAATAGAATTTATCAGTTGTTCTAGTAAAAGTAATTATTCAACAGTGGAGCAAAAGAAGTTTGAACAGCAGGGGCAGAAGATCAGAAAGAAAAGTAAACCACCAGATGATAGATAATTTCAGGTGGGTGAGGGTGAGATGACAAGGGCAGACATGTGGAATAAGAAAAACAAATGGGACTTTAATGACATTATGCTTAACTGTTTATATAATATACCAGGTATTTTGTGTTAAGCTTGTATCTTTTCTTTCTCAGTCACATAGAAAAAATTACAACATGGCAAGATCCTCGAAAACCTATGAACCAGCCGCTGAATCATGTTAGCCACCATCCTGCAGCCACGTCCACGCCGGTGCCGCAGAGGTCCATGGCAATGTCTCAGCCAAATCTCAGTGAGTACTGAATGGCATCTCTCTGGTGAAAACACAAAAGAGGTCAGAGAGACACCTCCTGATTTGTTTGTCAAAGTAATTTTTGGTTCAAGAGGTAGCTCTGATTCTGCTATCAGACCTAACAATATGTTCTCTCCTTCATTTACTTAATTTTCCCCTCTGTGGGCTTGGCAACAAGCGAATTTGTACTGTTTGAAGTGAAGTTCTAACATCTCGTGTTCTATTTTAGAGCCTCCATGGTTTTTTGATGTAGCGTTAGACATAGAAAAATAAGTTCTGTCTGTGCTTTTCTGTTCTGAGGTGGTACAAAACCCCCACAAGCCCCCCATATCATGTCCAAGCTGTTGGATAACCTGTCCACAGTTAGCCCTGTGTTTCTTCAGGTCAGAAGGTGTAGCTGGTTTGCTTGTCAGTTTGTTTATGGTGGTGGGGCTTTTGCATGGTGAGGTTCTGCACTGGAAGCAACTTGCAAAATACTACAAAGTCTGCTTTGCAGTATGAATTACCTACAAAATTTTTATGATGGGTGTGGTTCCCTTGCTGTTCCTATTTAGCACTTCAAGTGTAAATTTAATTGTCAACTTACATAAATCTGATATCGCCAGATTTAAGCCTTAGTGAAAATAAAGCCATGAAAACTCTGAAAATTTTAAAGAAAATTTGTAAATGGAAGAAAAAATTTTCATGTATAATTGAGAATTACGAATGATCCCTAATATTTCACTGCTGGAGCTTTAACTTTTCTACTACTCAAGAAGATGCGAACAGGTGAGGTTACAGGCTCACAATCACAAAACTATGTCGAAAAGGCAGACTTAAAAACACATAGCAGATTTTTGTTCTGGTTAATTTTTGGTAGGTTGGTCTCATGATTTCTTGATTATTCGCTTGCAGTGTGGTTTATGAGTGCTGTCTCTTCACATGCCAAGAAAATGCTGAACATTTGTCTGCTGATGGTCACCAATAGAAGTAGTACAATATTTTCTTTTGTCTTAAATTTATAAGAAACACCTAGGCTGACCTCTGAGGTAATTAACTTCAGTTCTTTTTTCTACCTTTGTCTCAACAACTGCCCTGCTTGCATATGTGCAGTAAGAGTGTTGGTTATGTTACGTGATTTAGTGGGAAGTAGCGAATCATAATGTGAGAGTGGACATCTGCAGAAGAAACCTGAATAAAATCTGAAAGGTTAGGGTGTCTGCAGAGTGTCATAGCATGTGGTAAAGCTAACAATTGCTCTGCTGTGGCTTCAAACCACAGCTGCGTGTGGGTCAGTCTGTTTATAGCAGTGCTGGAATGGCCAAGAGGTAAGAATAGGGCAGCAGGGTTTTTGTTCATACCAACTTCTCCACTTATGTTAACATCTGTTGTGTTGTCCCAAGTTAAAAAACAGCGGTGCCATAAATCAGGACAGTGTACAGGACACTTTTCCCCTCAGTTTATTAGTTGAAATGAATGAAAGCCAAATCCTGAATGGAAACACATATATACTGAATTTTAGAGGAGGGTCTTCCTCGAGATCCAAAGGATTAGAAATAGGAGTCTATACCTAACGAAGAGTCTGTTCTTGAAGGTACTTCAGGTGCCCAATAAGTGTATTTCCACAGACTTCAAAATCTGTCCTATTAAATACAATCTGTATTTCATTCAGTACTCTTCATATATATATATATGTGATGAGGTTCTGCTTTTTGGTAGGTAATTATGCAGTTCTTGGTGTAGTGGTTCAGATGTGTGATTGAATTTCCCACTAGAAGTAGTATGTAAAAATCTACACAATGTCCATATTTATTTAATCCAGAAAACATTCCATCAGCATGTCTTGGTGAACTTTTTAGCATTTTGGTGGCTTTCAAAGGCACGCTAAGTGTAACACTATTTTATTAAAAATTATATTTTATAAGATTAAATCTAGAAACTGTGTATATATGCATGTATGTACACATAGAAAAATTACACAGAAGGATTGCAGTAATCTGAACAGAACTCTGCAGCCTCTGAATACTTCACGTGGCAGTTTAAAATATGTGGCTGTCATTTCCAGTACTAAAGTAGAATGTCTCTATTTTTAAATTGCTGTAGCCAAAAGGAAGGGCCTTTCTGCTCCTCTGTGCTGCCAGCAGTGTAATTGCTAACACCCATTCCTGGGTCTGCTCCACCGCTGCAGTGAGCACTGCTGGCCTGGCAGTCAGACCTTGGAGCCAGAAGTGATCGTGCCAACATCTCGCAGACATCAGAGGAGAAGCGGGAACTGGATACCACTCTCCTGGCCCTGATTTTGTGACTTTGCAGCAAATGAAGTCTGTGCATCTGCCTTTTGCTGTAGCATTTTTTTTTTTTTTTTGTAGTGTAGGAATTAAAAGAAGTTTTTCTTTTGAAGACGTGCCACTTAAAAGAAAAGGATTTAAGTATTTCAGGTCTGCACACTGGTCTGCACTTCCAATTACTAACACATGTGTTTTCCTTGTTGTACTTCTTATGAAGAGGAGGAAAATATGATTTGTTTTGTACCGCTTGTTTCTTTGGTTTATAAACTCCTTTCAGCAATATTTGCTGGGAATTGTACAAAGGCACTTACAAACATTTTATCAAAGCACAGAGTGTGACTAACTGATACCAAATCATAGTATGTCTGTGCTGGAGGCATACAAAAGCATATCATGAAAGTTGGTTGAAGTTAGTAGTCATGGTTGAAGTTAGTAGTTGAAGAAATCTGCTGTATTTTTCTACCTTTTCTCTTACTATGGTTTTATGTTGCCCATTTGTGAGCTATGAGTGAACACTTCATTAGTGTTAGTTTTCAGACTAACATTTAAAGCACTGCCTTTTGAATGTTATTGAACAAAGGCATCAGAAGGTGTTTTTTCCTTTGATGCATCTTGTTAAATTTACAGAAAAGTAATATATGCTAGGCTAGCTTCTGTGCTCATTTACACACCACCACTAAATTCAGTGACGTTTCATGAATGAAAAGGGAAATTTGTCACATAGACCGAAAGCATATTCTTGCAGGTTAGCATATATTCAGACTTGTTAACTTTGGTTTTTCGTAACATTTTACCATCGTTATTCTTCTAAGATTATTTGTAGATGTATGTACTAAGGAAACGGCAGCATTAATAGGAATGTTTTCAGTGTATGTTTTGTTGTTGGAAGCAAAAGGGAAAATGATCAGCCTCAGACTGAAGACAAGCAGAAACAGTGTATTTCTTGTGTCTTCATAAGGACTTCAAAAACTCCGTTTACTGTGATGCTGATTCTGCTCGGATCTTAATTTTCTGCCCATTCTAAAACAGAGTCTTTTGCAGCTGATTGATAAGGTAATAACTATCTCTTGCCAATCAATTAACGCAGTAGAATCAAGGGCCATACGTGGAAGGAGCGGTTACTCTAAATCCTTGTTGTAGTTGTCAGGCCTGGGTCCCTGAACAAGGAGACCAATCTGCAGGGACCCCCTGTGCCTGAGAGGAAGGAGACAGCAGTTGCAGTGCACCAAGCTAAGGGTCACACTGCTGCCTGATCAAAGACCTCCTGCAGGAGGGCCTGAACCTGAGCTGCACATGCCTTTCTGCCTTCATGGCATTCCCTGGTATAAAAAGTTCGTGGAGGATGATTTTGAGCTATGTGTAGCACGATTTAGAGGAAAAATTAGATCCTTGCATGACTTCCTTTTGCAATATTTTTTAAATTTAATGGCACTTGTTTTGTAGTCTTTCTCTATTTTACATTATGCAACTCTCAAAACCATTGTTATTTCTATCCTTCTCTCTTCAAACTGTGTTAAAGAGATTTCTTTCGTGATTGTACTCTTCATCCAGTGAGTGTAAGCACAATCTGGTCTTTATTTAAATATTTTCCAAATTTAACAGTTTGCAACTTACTTTTGCCATAAAATAATGAACCCTTCTAATAGTATTTATGTTTTCTGTATAAGTTAGCTTGAATTTATGTATGATTTCCTTAAAAAGTTAATACAAAAAGAATATACTACGTGCAAAAAACCTCAGAAGACTTCTGGCCCACCCTGTGGCACAGTTGGATGTAGGATTTGGGCCTTGGAGCAAATAGCAGTTGCAGGCTGCAAGGAACAGTTACTCTGTGTCCCATGTGAGTGACTGAAATGTGTGTTAAACAGTGCCCAGAGTTTGCTGGTTTGAGAGTTTTGGGAACTGCCACTTTGTGAAATGCCTGTGACTTTGTTTGGGTGTGGATAGGGGCTTTCAGTTTATCTAACTATGGTTAAAATTGGTGTTTGGTCTAACTGAAGCCACCAAAGCCCAGCCAGATTATGTGTAAATACAGAGTATAAGAAAAAGAACATGGCTCATCTCTGGCAGAAGCTGGTAATATTTATCTCCATTTTATAAATCAAGCAGTTCAGGCAGAAAACAGTGGAAAGCCTGAAGTTAATTTGTTTAGTGGCAGTGTATGCATTGATCCTGAGAGTTCAACCACATTAACTTCTTGTATCAAACTCCAGGTGAAGAACTATTTAATTTTTGGTTTTCCCTTCTGAAGAAGAGAACCTTACCTTAGAAGGTACTCTGTCAGGACCTACAAGCAGGCATGACACAAGTGGTACAAGCAGGATGGCTTTCACTATTAATTCACTCGTTCTCTAAGATGAAGGACATTAGGTATTACACATTAGAATTTTTTGTTGTGAAGAGCCTCTGACACTGACAATTTGTTGTTTAATAGAAAATCATCCATGAATGTAAGAAGCTTAGCTTTCAGCTGTATTGCTAATGGTATTTCAAATGGGTCTGGACAACTGGGAGTTATAGCACTTTACCTCTGCTTTCATTTGTTTTTAACCAGCCAGGAAATCCAATCAATAAAACAATGCCAAAATCCTATCTAGGAACAATAAACACATGAACCAAAGTTTCCATATCCTGCCATGATAGAAGAGGCGTAGCTGCTATTGTTTAAGGCAGTTTTGGTAACTATGTCAAAGTGAGTCTGTGGAGATAAGAGCACAGAAACTCCCAAAGTGTTCAAAATCAGATGATATATATTTTCGTGTTCACTAATGTCCATGAAGAGGTGTATATTTTTCAAGTCTTGGTTTGCATTGGCTGGAAATTTGGGTAGAAATGTGTGACACTGAGAGGAACATGTTTTTCCTTCTGTGTAGTCCATACCCTCATACCACCTGCATGGTGGAAAGGCTTCCTGTCCCAGGTCATTTTTAATTACTGGATATCCTGAAAGAAGCAAACATAATTCATTTGTGGTCAGTGTGAATAATCTTGGCACCTGCTTCTGACGATAATTTACAGGAGAGCTGAAAGCATTATAGAGGACTTGCATGTTCTGTGGGAATGAGAGTTTTGTGATGCAGCTCTCAAAAGAATGAGGGGCTTTTGGTTGTTTGCAATTAAAACCTCTCACGAGGGATTTATCAGGCAGATTTCAAATGGAGTAATTTATTTATGTTTAAGGACAGTGGTTAATAGGTCCAGAGTCTAATAGGAGTTAACTTCAGTATCAGGTAAATTAAATCCAGTTGTGTCAAAGGGCACACACCTTTAAATCAGCAACTGACCATCTAGTAAATCTGAAATGTTAGAGGTTGATGTGTTCAAGGGAGATGTTGGCATTTTTTCAAATTCTAGTCATTTTAAATTTTGACGCAAAGAAGTTCCTGTTGGTGTAAGCATTTCCCCTCAAGGTTAGTAATCCAAACATATGCCAGTGCAAGAGTGGAGGGTCATTTCCATAGTTTCAAAGTGAATGAAATGCAAAAGCTGATGGTTGCATGAAGCAAAAGTAAAAATAATTTGTTAAATATTTTAAATCTAACAGTTGTCAGTAATTAGTCATTAGCATTAAAGCTGTCTTTCTACTCAAGCAGCCCCCATCATCATTTGTTGTTACTGATTTATTGTTAAAAGGGCTTGCAGAGTAAATCTCTAATCTTTTAAATAACTTTCTGCTAAATCATAGCTTTGATGTTGCACCTGCAGGTTGTTTGTATGGGTTCTTTTAATCTTAAATCATCGAAGATGGTAAAGATTAGTTAAACGTGAATATCACAGACCTTAACAGTTGAAACTGTTGAGAAATCTCTATATAGCTATTTTCAGCTCAGAAATCTGAATAAAGGAGTCTCTGTGCACTGGGATAGTGCAACTTTTTGCTTTAATACTTTACAGATTTTTGGAACAAAATGCACCAGAACTGAAAAGCAGCATTTTTTGCTGACCTTGTTGGAAGGCTAATGCTTCTTTCTGGGAAATAAATGAAACAAGCAATTCTTTGTTGGCTGAAGTGGAGAGAGAAAAGGAGGGGAGCCCAGTCTTTTTTTCTTTACAGTGTCATGAGTAAGTCAGTACTGTAGTATGGCTGGGTTAATTTTTTTTTTTTTAACCTTTGTAGACATTTGTTTTTGATCAGACTGTGTTGCATGAGACCTGGCGCTGGCTAGTTCATCTGAATTTGGGTCTGGGCTGCCTATAAACAGAGCAGAAGGATCCACAGTTGCATCCAGACGCTTCTGACACTTAAAAGTTGGTGCAAACATTTCAATGCATATGTCAAAAATGATTGACACTTGCATGTTTTGGCTTTTGCAACTTGCAGTGTCTCTTGTCCACAAAATAATCCTTGCTTAGTATATATCCAGCAAAGTCATCAACAGAAAGGTCTCCTACAATGTCAGAAAACCTAATTCACTATAATATAATTACTAATTTAAAAGCAAACAAAAGCAATAAAAGAATTATTTTATTTTTCATCTAAATGGAAAAAGAAAACTACATAGCTCTAACTTGAGATGTAAACTAAATAGTTGCAATTTCATGGACTGCAATGAAACCATGGTCACATAGTTCAGGTTTGGAACTTAGCTCCATATTTTTACTTGCTTTCGTTTGGGCTGGATAATTGTGTGGTGGGTGTTATTGAAAAGACTTACTTCGTTTTGCAAAATAAATTTGGTTTTCCCCAAGAGAACTGAATTCAAGGCCACCCTGAGTCTGTCTGCTGTAATGATGAATACTTTTCTCCTCTTATGTTAGACACAGTCTCCTTTACCACAAAGTGGTAGGTTTGAGCTTTTGAGTATTTTTTTCTTTGCAGAACTTTGGAAATACTATACTTGAGTCCAGACCTTGCCTAGTGAACTGAAGCTTTCTGAAGACCACTTGTTTTTCCTTAGCAACTTTTTGACCTCTCAAAACCAGTCCCATGGTCCCAGGCTCCGCAGAGCTCTGTCTGAGAGGAGCTGTCAAGGGTCCCTGATGTGTCTGATGGTGTCAGTGTACTGAGAGTAGGGTCTGTGTTGGGCAGTCTAGCTGGAATGTGAACTCCAGGTTTTTCTTTTTTAATCCAAACTCTATTGTGTTCCTCATACCATTCAAATACAAATTCAGAAGTGAAATATAAATTAAAGCAGGCATTACTAAAACCTTGTAAGTAGCACAACAGATGTGCCATATGAATATATCCCAAGAAACAGAGATTTGTAGAATGTTGCTCTTTGTTAAGTTGCTCACTAGGGCTGACACGAGACTTTCCTTTCACTGGCCTTGTTCAGACCTTTAGTTACAAGGAATTATCAGCTGTATACCAACACACTTTTGCTGTCTGGGTTCAGTTCTGGTTCAGTTGAGCAGTTCCAGGAAAAGCACTTAGGTAAAATATTTTCACAAACTAAGCTTATATATACACCATAAGGGTAATTTGTCTGTTGTAGTGATTCTTTTTATTCTACCAGTGTATTTAAAGATTCACTGTTAATTTGAAGTCTAGACAATATGACCTATCAAGCGCACTTAAAAGTATTCCAGATACAATATTTTTCTGTTTTCCTTATGCATATCGTTGTAGCTCTACCCTTAAGCAAAGCAACTTAGTTTATTCCAGTTTTTTTTTCTTGTTGTTTGAAAAACCGACACGGTGAAAATTGCTAAAGCAGTAAGAAGTCTTAGTCCTGTAACAACTGTACCATCATACTTTGCCACTCTTCTTTTGAAGAGGCTGGTGTTCTGCCTGGATGCTGGGGTTTGCCCAAGTAGGTTGCAGGACAAAACCTACCTGACGTTACCTATAGTGTTACATATGAAATTGCATGAAGATCTAGCCCAGGTCTGATAGAATCAGAATCACCAAATCATTTGGGTTGGAAAAGCTTGAGCCTCAAGATCATCGAGTCTAACCATTAACCCAGCACTGCCAAGGCCACCAGTGACCCATGTCCTCAAGTGCTACAACCGCACAGCTTTTAAATCCCTCAACGGATGGGGACCCTACCACTGTCCTGAGAAGCCTGTGCCAGACCTGGACAAACCTTTTGGCAAAGAAATCTTTCCTAATCTCCTATCTAAACCTCCCGTGGGATGACACGCTGGCATCAATCTGTGCTGTACTCTACAGAACACCTGGTTCTGGAAGCAAGTTGCAAAGATGGTTTGGATCTGCCTGTGTGCTTTCCACAAGGTGCAGGAGGATTTATTAGTGTGGGCTTTGCACCACCTACAGGTAATAAAGCTGCCCTTAGATGCAGACTGGCCCTGTAGATAGTCCAGGACTAATTCACACCTGGTCCACGCAGCTAGACCTGATCTACATCAGTAATAAATCTAACCTGTGTCCTGAACAAACCATAGAGTTAAAATCTTGAAAATTCCCTGTATTTCACTCCTGGCTTGTCTGGGGGATATCAATGCTGGATGCTATTCTTAGTACCACAAACGGGAAGAAATTTGTCTTGGTAAGTCAGGAGTCTGCATGGTGTCCTTGGATTGCTTAATGTCAGAAGTGCTGGGCTTGCCTGTGCAGTTGCAAAATTTTTCATTGAAAATGCCTGATATAAACAAAAACTATGAGATGCCCGAGGGTTTTGTGTCACCAAAGATTTTAAGGTGGTTCTGTTCTTCATAGGCTTTGACTGTTGTGTACAATATGAAAATTTTCCCCACTACCTGTGGTCACCAGGCCATGCTCTCAGTCAGCTTGTCCCTTTCTGAATTCACAGCTCCTTTAACTGGAGCCAATGCACTTGTATAGTTTCAGCGTGACTGGCTATTACTGTTTTAATTTTTCTGGATGTTTTAGTTAGATCATATGTGATACTTGAAGACATTTTACTATCAGTTTATTATGAGAAACAGTATTTCCTGAGAGCCAAGGTGTTCCTCTCTGTCCGTATTTCTGTCTTGAATCAGGGGCTTACTGTCTCTGGTAATGTATCTACCCCATCTGTATTACTTTGGGGATTATTCCCAGGAATACTGTGCTATTCATTTTTGTACACTTTTCCCACTGAGGTAATAAAATCTTTCTACTCCTTTCTCTTATTTATCTTCTGTGCTCAATCCTGTGTACAGAGTGAGACCTTCACATTGGTGATTCTGTGTTTGCAGAGCGTGATCCAGCCCAGCTGTGGCAGTGGCTCCTCTCAGGCAACAGGTCTTTGAGCTTCTCTCCTGTACTCTGCCTCCTCAGGAGCACACTCTGCACCTCTCTCTTGTCCTGGGAGATGTGTCACTTAGTGTGACACCCCAGTGGTGGGCAAGCATGTGTGCACGTTGAGATACAGCCTTCAGCTCAGGAGTTGCTGTTGGCATGAGGCAGTGGGTCAGTGGTGTCCTGCACAGTGGGGAGAGCTGAGCAAGCAGGGTGATATGACACACACAAAGGCTTTATGTGCTGTCTGTGGGTATTTGCTGGTGCACAAACTGTATGGAGACTTTTTAGTGCCCAAATCACCTGACATAGGCCAAGAGTTGTGCTGAGGAACGTGGCAGTGGCTCAGGGTGGCAGTTGGCCAGGCGTGGAGGGTGAGCGCTTCGTCTCTGTGCTTGGCATGTCCTTGGCCTCATGGTCCTGTGGGTGTTTCAAACGAGAGATGATTTGCTGCATGTCATATGGCCCAGGCTCCAGAAGCCCCCAGGAGGGTGATGGGCAGTACTGTTCGAGTGTCTGAGGCTGAGGCACCATTTGAGCAGGCTGTTTTACGGAGGACATGTTCCTCATGCCATCACGTGTGTACTGCTGGTGTAAAAAAGCCCAGGAGTGAATAAATTCCCCGAGTGCTTATGGTTGTGGCAATTTAAAAACAGGTTTGGTTTACTCTGGTATAATTTATGTAATTGTACTTAGAATATTTATTACGTGTTTTAATGTGGCTAAGACTAGACTCACTGCATCTTAAAATGTGATTCCATATATTGTTTTCCCATTATAAAAGCAGTTTGGTTTCTGCACCCAGTTCTCATTCCTGCCTTTCACCTCCCAGCACTGCACTTGATAACCTTTCTGGGGTTTTACAAGTGAAAAGTTACTGCCGAGTGCTGGCTGTAGTCTGTCTTTTCTGTAACCAGCTTGTTTTCCCATCTGGACTCCTACTTTCCTGGCTGCACAGGTATTTTTGCTGGGAACTGATCTAGCCAGAAATACCTTCTTTTTATGTTTTGGTTTGTTGTGTGGCCAAAAAATGCTTTTGCCAGGTCAGTAAAGGGGGCAGCACGTGGGCAGGAGTGAGCAGCTGAGCGTGGAAGAGGTGGTGGATGGTGGCATTCTGGTTTCATGTGGAAGTGTGATGTCATTTGTGTGGATACAGCTGCCTGTGGACCACACATACACCAAGTCTGTGGAAAGGTTGTATTACTTGCAGGACTGCTTTTAACTTGGATTATTTCTTGATCTGGATTTGCCACTGAAGCTAAAATATCACACAGTTGCGCTGTCAGATCGTCCCACAGTCTCTACGTACTGGACCTGTGTGATACTGGAGCACACAGGAAAAATTTAATTCAGAGCTGATATGAGCACATGTGAGTATTTCTGTCAAACGCAGCAGGGCAAAGTTTATGCTGGCTGAATGTCTGTGCGCCGGTGTTACTGCAGGTGCGGAAAGACAAGACAGTACCTGATCTGACAGAAAACTGGCTAGCATAAAAATTTTAACTTGGAACTGGCAGAGTGTGTGAAGGTCAGTAATTTGAATTGTATGGGTATCATACATTTGATCCAAGCTGTAAAATCAACCCATTTCTTACGTGGTGCTATGAGTTCTTGTCTTTCCCACAGTCATGAATGCCCAGCCCCAGCTGCCCCTCAATCACGTGTGCTGTATTCTCCAAGGTCAGACGTGGGCACAGCATAAACATATTCAGGTCTTTGAAACACAGAACTGGGCTGAGATTTAGTTCTCATGTGGTAAGAACAAGGAGGACAAGATAATAAGGAAGATAAAAATCTTAGTTCTTTGAATAGAAAAATACTCTCTCTTTTTCTTAGTATCTGAGGTGTTCTTGTTAAAAGGTAAGAGCTCTGTTAATTATGCTGTTGCCCCTTTTGTGAAAGAATCCTTGCAAAAATGACAATTTATTTTTAAAGCAGTACATGGCTCCCACTTGTAATCCAGACTGGCTTTAGGTACTGTGTCTGTTTTTACTGGAAATGTGAAGATGGGGAAGGAAAAGAAGGAACAGTGCCCTCCGCGGTTTATGACAGCTTTTGAGTTGCATTGCTGGGAACTGATACATTTTACTCAAAAGTTAAAAGGAGGTACAAACAGGCTATGCAGTTTCCCCTCTCTGCCTCATTTTCCTCCTCTTTTTCCCAAGCCTATTACTAAGAGGGAAACAGTTCTAGAGGGAATGGATGGTTCTGTTTCCATGGCCAAGTGATACCTGCTGTCTGAGGTAACAGAGCATTCTATCAGCTTTGTGACACGCTGGCACCAGAGTGATACACAGAGAGCTACACAGACTTGCAATTTCTTTCATAGCAGTCCTATGAATAAAAATATCCATTGCACAGAGAATTCTGCTCTGATTTATAGTTTCTGAATTTGATCGGAAAAGGTGATGCTGATTAGATTTAACAATCTAAGCAGCATTAACTTGCTCAGCAACAGCCTTCTGTCAGCAAGTGAAGGGCTTTACGTGGGTATAACTCTGATTTGCTTACTAAAGGTCCTGTTTCTAACCCTGCCATTTACGGAGTTCTTCCCCTGTCAGCCTTCTGAATATCCTGCCAAAGGTGGGGGATTAATGGGTAATTTCTAAATCTGAATATCCTGACAGAAAAGGTCTCAGTTATTAATTGGAAATTACTTCTGGTAATTATTCTGACCATAATTGATTTTCATCTGTCAATAAAGATAGTGTTAAGTTGAAATATTTTTACTAGCTTACTGCCTATTATAGGCACACATTTGTAGGAATTTTCAGTTAAAAAAACCTTTCATGTTATTTACTTGGTCATTAGGTAAATATTTAAACATACCAGGATAAATAGAAATACTTGGTGTATTGTAAGTATTCTTGTTTGATACACTTGGAACATGAAAAATCATTTATTAAGCAATTGCTAGTGCAGATCTTGCCAGATGGAGTAGTTGTCTCAATCATTTGAAGTACAGTAATTCTAATAATGCAGCCCTGTAAGTGAGCAGCATGTGTCCCGGGCCTTCTGTTATCTGAAAATGCAGTCCTACCCAAGGTGCCATGAGTTCTTGTCTTTCCCACAGTCATGAATGCTCAGCCCCAGCTGCCCCCCAACACAGCCCTGCCGCAGCAGAGCCGCCCCCCGCAGCCCCCTGCGCTGCTGACCCTGCCCAGCGCATTGACCACGCAGCAGCAGCAGCAGAAGCTGAGGCTCCAGAGAATCCAGATGGAGAGGGAGCGAATTCGGATGCGTCAGGAGGAGTTACTGCGACAGGTAACACCATAGATACTCTTACTTTGTTCAAGAGCTTTTAGTTCAATGCATCCCAATTTTTAACAAGTACAGTTCGTAGCTCTGTTACTTTATGTCAAGACTAACAATAGTTTTACAGAAGAGTAACAAAAAAGCTAATATAAATAGATAATTTCATTTGTTTTCTCTAAACTAGCACTGAACAGACCACGGAATGGCCATCAGTCAGAAGTTACAGAGCTGGCGTCTTTCTTACCAGTCTGTCTTCACGGTCGTGTAAGGGCCAAATTCTGTTCTGTGTCTGTCCATAAGCAGCTAGGGCAACTAACACTGATTCATTCGCAGTTTAACTTGGTTTGCATGGGACACCACGTTCATACTTCACTGAAGATAAAGGCAGAACATATGCAGTTGTTCTTGACTCCAGTCCCAACTCTCTTAATTTGTGCACCCTTTGCCTTTTAGTTAAAATAAAATCACATTCACATCTTATATGAATACCTCTGATCTGAAGACTTTCCAGAGTTGGTTATTTGTGGATGTTTTGCTTATTGTGCTATTTCTTAAGTTTCAGCTCTGTATAATGACTCATATTGTACAAAATAGATATGTAACTTCCTTTATACTGCCTTAAGAAAATACAGTTTTAAGAATTGTGTTTCATCTGTTACAGACAAGTCCACTAGTGGTGTTGTGTTTGCATGGCATATTAATCAGATTCCTTAGTGAAAAGCAAAATAGCCTCTTTCTCTCAGAAACAGCATGAAAGAAGTACACTTTATCAAAAAATGTATAATTATTTGTGGCCCTGCAAATGCTGTAGTTAACAGTTCTAAGTACCTTTAAAAATGGCACCTTTCACAAGATTAAGGTGGTGGTCTCTGACATGGGCAGTGGTCTCAGGTCTTTTGTACAGCTTCTCCTTTACCAACAGGAGCTCATGATAGAGATGGGTGTGAGAACAGAGTGAGGATATCTGGTACAAGCTTAGCCATGATTGTCATCATGCTAACAACATGTTTAGCTATTTTTACTCTCTTTGGCTCTATTCTTGGTTCAAGACGAGCGAATTAGGCTTCAAAGCAGTTGTGCCATTAGCACGAGGGCTGGTTTTCCTGCTGTGCTGACTTTGAAACTGATACATTCACAGCACTCTGCAGCTGTGCCATACTCAATCAAGACTTCTGCTTACTGTGCCCAGTACCACCCTGCCCCTATGGTGTTTGTTGGAGCTCCACATTGCATGAAGCAGTACAGTGTCACTTTGTATTACTAAAGTTTTTAGAACTGGCGTAACTCTTAGGGAGGAAAGCAAGATGCAAAATCTCTCCTTCCTAATGGAATGTTGAGAACTTCCTTCCAGTAACCTCAGTATCGTGACCCCTGGCAGCTGAGGGTGCAATGAACCCCTCGGGTCATCAGTGTCCAAGTACAGTTACTCCTGTCCTGACCCTCCGTTGCTGTTTTTGCTTTTCTAGTGTAACCTGTCTAAGGGAAAAACGCTGAGTAAGGGTGTACGCTGCTGCTAGCAGCTGTGAGGAGGTGCAGAGTGTTTGAGTGAGAGGGGAAGGATTCTTTGGAGGGTCACAAACCTTTCGGCCCAGTAGCAGCTGCTGGCTCCCCACAGCCATTCCTGGCAGCAGCTGCCGGGGTGGAGCAGCATGCCCAGCCAGGAAGAGGTCACAGCTCTGGAAGCTCTTGGCTTAGGGAATTTCTTTCCTTCTTTGTCCTCCTCTTCATGTAGTTGCTAAAATCCTAGAACTCTAGATTGAGTACATGCAAGAAGGACAGCATTTCAGAAAACCAGTATGATAGCATCTGTTTAAAGGTTTCCTTCCTCAGCTTTGTCATTCTATAAAGAGTTAATGTCCTTTTATACTAATTTGGTTTTGCCGACTTTCCAAAGGAAGAGAGAATCTGCTTGCTGCTTAAGAGCTTCTTGGAAATGGAAGTCGGTAGAGGTAATGTCAGTCAGAAATCGCTGAAAGGTCCTGCAGGGAAGGTGCCCCAGCACTTCTCTGTGTCTACCAGGGCCATTATGCACTGTATTTGGAAGGGTACAGATAGTCCCGAAAAGGCAACACTTCTCAGAGGCTTCTTTCTGGTTCAGGGGATCCTATTGCATAAATTGTCCACAGAAAGTTACAGGGGCACAGAAGAAGCTGAAGAACCAGTAGAGGAACACTTATCACTGTTCTGTCATGGCAGGGTAGGTCTTTACTGGCCTGCTACAACCTGAACAGCAAAAAGGCCCCGCTGTGCTCCTTCCACTGCACAGACTGGCCCAGGATGTGATTTACTGGTGGCACAGGCGATGTCTACATCTCTTGCTTTCCACCCTAAGTATGAGGACTGGCAGGAGGGGAATTGCAGCTACCAATGTAAACCTACTATAAAAATGCTCTCACTCATCTCCCCAAGCTGGAAATGAGGGTTTGGCAACGAAGGATGGAGCTCAGGTCAGTTCTGCCAACGAGAGTTCCAGGAAATGTGACAATAAATTTCTGGGCTTGTCTGGCCTACAGCTAGAAAAGGGTTTACATCGGAACTGTGTTCTGAGGCAGTGCATCATTCAACTCACTGCAAGGCTGTTAAGCTTTTAGTGTTCTGAAGATAACCACTGATGAAGTTTTTGACATGACTTTGTGATATCAGAATACTGTGGGGTTTTTTGGTTTATTTTATTTTGTTACTTATATTGAAAATCTTCTTTGGGTTTATGTGTGTCATAGTGCCAGGCAGGTCATTAAGGGCATTTGTACCTTTTGTTAACTGAATGCTGGAGATGGTCTCTGCTGGCCAAAGGGGAGGGACCGTCCTGCGTTCAAAGACTGAGAGCTCACTGGCATGGCTGAGACTGTAATAGTGCTGCTCACAGGGCTGCAGGATGGCTCTGGTATTTTTTGCCAGACTTTTATTCTAGGGTAGGAGATTCACAAATATTCTTCTTAAAAACCTTGTCGTCATGCTTAGAATAGAGAACAGGACATGGGAGAGTATCATACAGCTTTGGGCATTGTGTAGTTGATCCATTACTACTGACCATTGCTGTAATAATGTCAAAGGAGCGAAGGAATCTGACATCTGTAGCGGTACTAAAATTGCAGTGTGACTCCTGAACAGATGACCTACAGCAGAAGAACATATGTCGTGTATGGTGGAGCCAGTACTCTTCCCAGCCAAATCTGACTCCAGTGTGCAAGAGTCTGTTGTTCCACATTTTGAAAGCACACATGGAGTTAATATTACAAGCAACATGGAATATTTCGAAAGACAGACATGGGAGGTGATATGCCATTCCCCAAGGCAGAGTAGATCAAGTAACTCTATAATAAATACGGTGTTTCTTGCAACAAAGAAGAGACGGGAAGGTAGATTATGTAACTGATAGTGGGAGTTTTTCTTTAGGGTGCTGCAGGCTTTTCAGCTTACAAGTGTTTTGCTTTGGAAGTCCTGTCTAAATCTCATGTGGCTGTAGATGTCATTCTTGTATTTTAAAAAAGTATTGAAAATATCTGCATGAAGGCGGTTAAAAAAGACACCTTCCCCTTCTCTGAGGTTTGTACATTTTCGCAGACTCCAGCTGATTAAATTCTAAATAGAAATGTTGCCATTAAAGTAGTCACTTGACAAATTTAATCATAAACATAACCTATCATACATAAGCTATTACGAATCTTAAGACTGTTAACACTTTCTAAATACTGACACCATCTACTGTAAATTATAATTTATCAATTATTACATTGATAATTTTATTATAAAGGAAACATTGCATTAATGGGCACCAGTATGTGTTACATTATTCACAGAGACCAGACCACTCCTCCTCAATGGAAAAATTAATTGAAAACGTAGTAAAACATCATATTCTTGTCTTGAAAACCTGTTTATCATTTCTGTACTACGGAGACTGAATGATTGATTCAGGGGAGAAAAGTTTTCTACTAGGATTTAAATGAAATATTTACTTTGCTTCTTTCATTAAAAAAATGAGTAAATTATGTTAAAAACAGATACAGCTTTATTATTTTAAGGTCTTAGGATTTTTTTTTGGAACATCCCGTTGGGGTCAGACAACCTCTGTATAGAGCTCTGTACCACTAGATGTCATGGGTGTGTTGCAGAGACAGTGCTGGAAGAATTTATCTTTCAGGAAGAGTTGCAAAGTAAGTTTCCTTTGGCTCTGATTGCTTGTTTGTCATCTTTCAGATAGCAGACATGAGACAGGTCATTAGGCAAATGCTTATTATTAGGCAAAGTGTTCATTCTAAAGGTTATTGAGTTACATTCTTGGTTCTGGTGGTTTTCTTGTAACACATTAAGTACTTTATGGTTGCTGAACTACAGCACTGGCTTCCAGACATGGTAGAACTGACAGCTAGATTCTGTGGTGCTTTAAGCCAGCACAGGTGGGTATGAGAGACACTGTCTGTCTACATCATGCTTTTCTTCATATCAGTGTAAACAAATCCTCATCAGTGACATCGCTCAGAATTACTTTCCTTCTGTGTATATGTTACGCTTTCACTTGTTACAAGACTACAGTATTTCTGAGCTGTTGGAATAACCCTTCCCATATATTTATTTGTCTTTTCAGGAAGCTGCTCTATGCAGACAACTTCCTATGGACTCAGAAAACATGGTCCCGGTTCAGACAGCTGTGAACACCCCTGCCATGGCACAGGACATGAGGCCTATTACAAATAATGGATCTGATCCTTTCTTGAGCAGGCAAGTTCATTCTTCTTCATTAGGCAATTGCTTCTGTTGCCTCCTCTAGGCTGTTACAGCTGTCTCTCTAAAATAGTCCCTATATCATCTTCTTTTGTTTAGTTACTGTAAACGGGTATGGCTGAGTGGCTGACCGAAATCTTTCAGTTTATGCTTCAAGAAGGAATCTTAGAAAAAGCAATAAATTGTAACAGGTGGTTTTATTTTTTGTTGTTAGTGTACGTAGAAGTCTAGGTAGAATAGCTATGTTACCTGAGTATAAATACGTGCAATTTTTTAGGCTGTCAGAACTGACTTCAGCTGGAGAGTTATATATGCGTCTGTGTATTTCAAAATTTAAGGGTGGCCACACTTCGATTACTTTGGTATTTGGGCTGATGTGACCCAAATATGATGTTGGCTGATCAGTGGCCAACAGTTGAGAATGAGGCTTAATGACTCAATATACATTTTTAACATACAACCTACTGTGCTCTCTTCCAACACTGTGCTCAGGAACTGTGTCTGCCAGAGCATCTTTACTGAGTCTTTTTCATGTTGCAATTTGTAGTGGGCCATACCACTCCAGGGAACAGAGTACAGACAGTGGCTTGGGATTAGGATGCTACAGTATACCAACGACACCTGAAGATTTCCTCAGCAACGTCGATGAGATGGATACAGGTAGAATTCTCTGATTTAGCTTAAAGTACAGTCCAATTATAACTTTGTATTATGACTAGTATTGTTTCATTATTGCATACCTGAACAATAATCTCTGGCTTTCCTATGCGAGAGAACAGACTGGGACTGTGGGAGAAAATGCCTGGAAGGTGCTTAGTGCCCAGAAGGCTCTCAGCTTTAACTTAGATCCGAATTCTGCCCTTTTATCTCAGACTGATAGTAAACAGAATAAGTAAAACCTGGAAAATGTGAGCCTTAATTTCTGTTTTAATACCATTGTCCGAGGTAAGGGGAGTAAAAGGCTGGTCTTGGGTTGCATGTACAAATCACTGCATTTTCTAACTCTTGTTTGTAAGTCTCTTACAGTGGCAAAGTTGGATTTGCCTTCAAACAATGTATTTAGCTAGTTTACATTTTGACATGTGTTTATTTTATGTTAGTGTCCTCATGGTGTTTAAAATAGTGAAATAAATTACTAGGAAATCAAGGGTTTTTTCAGAGCATGAAATTCTCAGCACTTCCTCACCTAACTTCCTTTTGAAGTCATCAGAAATTCAGGATTATGCAGAGAATGAAAGGTTTATCTATTAAAGGTTTTCATGCTTGTTATTATTAATTTATGGGGGGGAAGAGTAATATTACAGAACTAAACTGCTGTAAATCACTTTTTTCAGTTATTTCTTATGGACAGCATTGCCCCTGGTGCAGAGATCAGGATGGAGGTGTACATGAGGGTCCTTTGCTGCTCTCTGGGCAGACCAGGAAACAAACTTGAAACTGTCCTGCTTCCCACGTGGAAGGCCAGAGAGGGGTGCTTTGAGCACTGCTGGAAAGGACCTTTTGTGCTTGTGAGATCAAAGCAAGGATGTGAAATGTATTCTTAGAAGAACATGTACTCTGCACCTAAATACAGTTTTGAGATAACATTTGTGGAGAATAGGAATGCTCACAAGTGCTCATGGGAAAGGGGGAATCACAATTTTTATGTCAGTTCTGTTGTTTTAAATTACCCACGAGAAGAATTTGTTACTTCAAAAGTTCTTCTTTACTTTTCCTAGGAGAAACTATAACACAGACAACAATGAATATAAATCCACAACAAACACGTTTCCCTGATTTCCTCGACTGTCTTCCAGGGACGAATGTTGATCTTGGGACTCTAGAGTCAGAAGACTTGATCCCTATTCTCAACGACGTGGAGTCAGTGCTTAACAAGAATGAGCCCTTCCTTACCTGGCTGTAATCAAACAATGCTTATTGGGCCTACAGTGCAATTCAGATTTCTTTCTCCTCTTGAGATAGACATAGAATATCTGAATATCCTCAAGAGATACAACATACTGCCTTATTGACTTTTGTTACATTATCTTTATGGTCAGTTTGATATCTGTCTGGATTTGATTGATACTAATTTAAGTATAAAATACATATTTTTTATATATATATAAAAAATACATACATACATATATATTTCTTAAAAAAATCCCACACTACTTTACACATCTGTGTACTTTTTTACCTTTTCAAACCAGGCAGAAATGCTTCACTTTTGGGACAGAAAGTGGCTGATGCTTGTGCATATCCCTGACTGATCTCCTGGGTACCGATTGACATCACAGACCCTTTGTGAATCAGAAAAGCTAACTACTAGGTCACTTGGTTCAAAAAATGTGCAAAGCATCGGGACATGAGAGCAGTTTTATTATTATGTTTATGATAATAGTATCAGAAGCTTTTTTTAAATCAACTTACTTAAGCCTTAAAAATCTTTTTTAGTTCTTAGTAACTAACTGTTCTGTATGGAATACAGTTTAAGTCTGATCCATATCAAGCATAATAATTCCCATTATATATTTGTAAAGGCACAAACAATACTATAGAAGTTTCTTTTTTTTCAGTATATTACTGTATAGTTTTCAGAAAATAATTACTTCCAATCTCAAAGTACCAGAATTGTTTAGCAACATTTCTACACTACAATATTGTTACAAAATAAACCAGGCTGGTACTGACTGTTGCTTTTAAAAACAAAGCAATGTATTATAAACAAGCATTTTAAAAAAATTCTTAGATTTTTTTAGTTTATTATATTAAGCACTACAGTTTTGTAACTTAACACATGAACAAGGAATTTTTTATATATATAAAATCTGTGGCAAGTATCTTAAGTGCAAAAATATTCTTTTAAAATCAGTTCTGGAAAATGCGGCACAACTTGTTAATGTCATACATAGGGGGGGGGAAACCCTCCCTCATACTGTTTTCAGTGATGTTTTTAACTGACGATGTCAAAATACATGTAGTTGTATACATGAAAAAAATCAGCAGCTTTATCAGGGCACTGCTAAAGCAGCACTGGGACTCGCCTGGTAAAGCTGCTTAGTTTTTATGTCTTTCACTTACCATAATTCATGCACAGGACACGAGGCGTGTGCTGTGTGTTTTTACCTGTTGTATATCCCATAGAACTTCCTTATCAGAGGTTTGGGACTGAGAAGGCATCAAGGACATTAAGCCTGCAGTTCCCCTGAAATGCAAATGAAGTCCTGAAAATTCTTAAATATTTTGAAATTATCTTATTTATAATTAATGGATTTAAGCATTTTATATTGAAAAATAGGTATTTTTATGAAAGGCATTATAACTTTTCTCTAAGCTTAATCCAGGCTATGTAGAGAGAAGAAGAGATGTAGCACTAAGTTTAAATGTGTGTTTGCCAGGTCTGTTAACACGATCTTACTGATGCATCAGAATATTGACCCCTGAAGACTTTTTTCATTCTGGTTGGGTGAAGGTAGGTGAAAAGGTCAGAGATGAAGTGGTGGGACTACAGAGTAGGTTTGGAAGAAAAATGATGAGGTAATAAATGTAGATCCTTGCTGTGAAGGGTAGCTGCAGGCAGGGATACATAGCAAATGAATCTTCAGTGTTCAGTGAAAAACAACAGAAGCACTCGATACAGTAAATGACCATGTCCATGATGATCTGCTAAGTATACGTGGTGTCACAGGATGGAAAATAAAAAGCAAACACACTGAAATTTTGAAAAAAGATATTTAGGCAAAGACCTACAGTTGTGAAGTTTTATTACATAGTGAAAAGTAGCTTTTTAAAAATGTTTTTGGATTTTTTTAATAGAAAAAGAGATGTAACAGCAGAGTTGTGTCTGTACAGAATTTAATCACAGAATGGGCATTGTGTTTCTTTTATTCTCTTGAGGGGTTATTAGTTGGGGGGCTTTTTAAACTATTTTTGCTAGTTTTGCTAACTGTTGAGATAGCATAAATTTCTTTTCAATAAACGGGACTGGGCAGGGCTGACCAATATTACTGTAATTAGGTTTAATCTGTCTCTTTTGAAGATTTCTTCAGGTTGTCAGCCTAAATGAAAACCAGATGCTCCTAAGGCTTTGTTCTTCAGTGCCGTGACTGATGTTGGTAAAGAATTGGAGATTTTCTGGCCAACTTGCAAGGCCAGGTTGCCAGCACTGCTCAGTTGGCATAAGGAGCCAACAGCCATTGGTGCTGGAATGACCCGCAGCAGCTGTGGATCTGCTGGTGTAATCCAGGTGATAGTGCCCATCAACATGTTATGTTTAGAGAATGCAGTTTGTTCATTTGCTAGTAAGTGTGCACCACTGACCATGTAAGTTTGTCATAACAGAAGATATTCTGAGCAGGTCAGGCTCGCAGCTGCTGTGAGTTAGCTAGTGCTGATTCCTGCCCAGCCACACGCATTGTTGTCAGCCAAAGGCTGTTCTTTGTACAGGGAAAACTAGCAACTTTCTAGTGAAATCACATCAGGTATTTATCAGATTGTGAAGCTGCAAGCTTGATTCCTTTTTTATTTGTGTTTCTTGGTTATTGTGGTTGAGTGTCTTGGTGCAAAGACCTTAAAAGGGTAAAGCAATCATAAACTGTGTTTCCGTGTTACTTCCATAGTAAACCATCAGCAGATCTGAAAGTGGAGGGTGTTGTGCGGAGCTACACTTCAGGGTGAAACAGCTGCCAGAATCTTGGGTTAGATCTTTACTCAGTCATGAAACAAATCATGGTTAAATTAAAAGTGATTCTTTACACTGTCAGCTTTTAATTTTTGTTATGGAGAGGTTGTATCAGATGAAATGTAATGACAATAAAATCTGTTTTTCAAAGTTACCTTTTTTAAAAAGTTTCTGGCTTTAAACAGGCTTCTGGCAGAACTTTTCAGTATTCAAAACATATGTAATAGGAAAATAAATTTATTGCTGACAATATTTCACTGTACTATTTCAGGTTTTGAGTATTTACTGTACTAAATTGTACACTGTCTACTTGTAGTATAAATACAACCAATGTGCCAGCTGGACAGTTTTGCTATGACCATCCCTGAGGGGGCATATGTAAGTCTTGGTGATACAGAAGTAGTGGGACGTTGTTAATTACAGTTTGTATTCTGGTAATACTGTTAGAACGTAACTTGGGGTGGGATTGGGTTTGACTTTTTGACAACAGATGCTGTTTTGGGGAAGGGAAGGATTTAAATGTGTATTTTAATTACAGAAAAATATGGGTGGTTGTCCAAATAAACTTGTTTCCTAATACATACATCCATGTACATGGTAGTTCTTTAACTCTTTTATTTACTTTTTTCATTTTTTTATATGACATGTGTGAGCATTTGTTTTTAATTTTTAGTACCTTGCAATAGATTGTATCAGAGGCAATCAGATCAAACGGTTGTATCCTGGGTTTGATTCTGTTTGGGGTTTTTTTTATTATTAATTCTTTGATCTTGTACATGAAAAAAATACAAATGAACTTGAAAGATTTTGGATGCATATTGGTTTTTTAAAATAATTTCTTTGGGGGAGGGGGTGGGTTTGAGGGTTTTAGTATGGGCTTCCCAGGGAACTGTAAAACACTGCTTGGAATAAAGGTGCAGACATACTATTCTGTGAAAAAAGCCTACATTTTGAATTAAAATACTCAGTTTTATATTGTATATTCAATTATTCATGTGTGTTTATACGTAATCAATATGTATATTCAATTCAATATATATTTGAATTAAAATATGGGGGCAAAGACCCCACCCGTATCAGTGTAATGCCTTCCCACCCTCTGACAGCTGGAATGGCTTCAGGCTTTGACGTTGTTTGCCTTGCAGCTGGTTACACTATGAGTAATGTAGAGTCCATGAAGAGGGAGCTAAAGTTGAACTGGAGACAGGTGATGAACATTCAAGACTGGAATGATGTGAGAAAACATCTCTTGTCCTGGGCTGAGCAAATTTTTTTTCAACGTTGTATGTGTTACCTCCCTCCTTTAGAGATGAACCTTTTGCAAAGATTCTCCAGTTAATGACCATTCCCTGAAAGGTGACACTGTCCTGTGGTTAATGTTTCATTTTTCTGCAGTCTGTTTGTTGAAGACAATCAAAAAAGCAGACCAACTGTATATAGTTGGGCTGTGCAGGGGCTGAACCAGTTTTGTCTCACTGAAGTGCCTGGGCTCAAAATCACATGTGCACACTCCACATGTTGTAATCTGAGTTGTTAAATAACCAGTGTGTATCCTTTTATGATAGCTCTCAGCTGAAACAGTGCCATGCAATGTGGAAGTTGCTGTGCTCTCAGCACCTTGGTCACCCAGTCACCCAGCAGCCAGTTTTTATGGGTGAATAATGAAGCTTCAAGCCAGCATGGGCATTTCTGAGATTCTACAAAGAATACTAGTATTCTTTCTTTTGGCTACTATGATTTTTACTTCTGTATTAGTGTATGTTGATATTTGTAGATACTATAACAGAGTGTTGTTTTTAAGTTGGTCAGGGTTCCTGAGGTCTGTTAACACTTTCAGTTATCCTTGTTTGTGGTTTCTTTCTTACCATCATTTTTCTGTCCCTTCCTAGCACTGCACTCTCTTTATCTGTGACTTCTTTCCCGGAATTACCACTGACCTTTTACTTCATTCTCTATTATGAGAATCCATGATTAATCCCTCTCCTTGATTTTACTGGATGCTTTGCTAAGTAAAAACATAGAACAATCTCCAGTTACTGTAGAATTGGCACTGCAGATGTGTGATTCCCTTTAAATAAGTGCTAGGGGAGAGCCTCAGATGTTAGCCTCAACTGAATAGATTTGGGAACACTGTTGTTGGCACTTTAAAGTGTGAGTTCAGCTGGGCTGCTGATTCTGGCTCATTTACCCTTTTTCAATACGCCTGAAGGCTGAGGTGTGGATGCAATATGGATCACAACATGAAACGTGTGCACCTTGTGTCAGGTACTACTATATATTAGCTCGTGTTTGAAAGCCGTCATGTAGCTGGGTGGCTCTTAGAAGCAGTAGCTCATTGATTTTGGTTTTAGGTATCATAGCTTGCCGCCTGTTATTTCTTATCCCATCTCCCACAAAGATTTATGTACTCTGTTTATTGATATATCAAAGCTGTACACTATGCAGCTACCCATCCCTTTGTTGAATGCTGATGAGAAACATTCCATGTTCCCAAAGGCTTCATATAAATCAAACAAGACAAATGCGAGATGAGATGCAGAACAGCTGCTCACCACAGATGAAAGAATAGACGTGAGATGGTTGCACAGTGTGTGTTGAAATAAAGGGTACTCTTAAATTCCTGGGCAATGAAGTAGAACAGGTGGGACAGACGGCTGTTTCTGAAGAGGTTTTTTTGCAATTTATCATCTTGCACAGTGTAATTCTCAGTACCTGTATCAAACTGTTTAACATTTCTGCATCTTGCTCAAGAGCTTTCAGTGCTTTTAAGTACTTCTGAGTTCTTCAGATATCCCTAGTGTAAGTGCATAGTACATGAAATACATTTTCTGAAGGCACAGGCCATGGAATCATTGTTTCAGGAGGAAAATTTTAGGGAACAGATGTGGCAAATATCGAGAAGCATTGAGACATCCAGCCTGGCAAGCTGGTTTGTGAAAATTTGTTTCAGAATTTTTTAAAAGAAGCATATTAGTTGATTTGAATCTCTCAAATGTCTCCAATCCCTCTTATTTTCTCCTTGATTCATTTGAGAAGTAGTTTTTTTCTTTTAAAAAGCTCTTTCTAAAAGGTATTTTGCCTTTGAACTAGCTCTCTATTGTCTTTCCTATCTCTTTCATAGCACTGTGCCAAATACAGCTAAATTGAACTTCTGCAAAAAGATTAATAAACAGCATTTGTGCTCATGTATAGATTGGAAGCTTTGAGGAGTGACAAGCTACCTAACTAACCTCAATAGAAATTGTAACCCAAAACTGTATTTTGCCTGAGAATACCCTCTTTTTAAATGGAAGCTGTTTTACAAAAAATAGTACGAACGTGAGAGTTGTATTTCACTTATTTTATTCCACAGTGAGGGATTCCAGGAAGGCTGGAAAGGGAGTCAGGGCTTCATGACATTGGTGGGAGGAAGAGCCCTTCATTCTCATCTTCTTAGCCAGAGCCAGTGCATCTGACGGCTGCTTTGTGGAGCGGCTGCAGGAGGGGTCCTCTCAAGGTGAGGAGGGTTGTCTGCAATATTCCTATTCCTTAGACAGTTCCATCTCCCTGGAAGAATAAAAACATGGAGGTAATTTCCTGGCTCCTATTGCTGTGATTTTCAAAGGATTTTATTATTTCTTAATGGCAACAGTGTAGGGTTTTGGCAGTATGTTAGAAAACACGATCACGGACCTGAAGGAAGGCTGGTTTAGTTTTTCAGACTGTCAGCTAGAGGTGTGTATGTAACTCATCAGTACACGAAATAACAAAGGAGAATCACCGGTTGCTCACCCCACAACATCCGCAGCATTTGCAGTCCCCACAGAGGGTTCCAAACAGGCCATTGATCACCTGAATGCCACAGAGCACTCCCTGGATCCCGCTCATGATCAGCAGCAAGGAGAAGAGTGTCAGGTGCCATGGGACAATATTTTCAGGTGAATTACACTGGTTCCACAATGTGTAGTCAGCAAGGTAATTCCTGCAAGAGAACAAAATAGTTAGGAAGAAGACTACATTAACTCACAAAGGAGGGTCTTTCACCACCGAGAGGTTGTCACTGCTGTGCCATGGCCAAGGTTCTGTTCGCTTCAGTGAGAATTTCCATTGTCACACTGGTGCTACTTATCTAGAACATGACTTCAGTTTAGTTTCTAGCTGAATTGAAGCAAGCGATTTGAAAAAAACTACATCAGAAGGGAGCAAGTGGAGACAAGTATATGTTTGATACAACTGAACCATTTTCAGTGTTTTGGGAAGAAAAGATCTCAGCCAAGTGTGTGCCAAATGGGTTTTATCTGTTCCAGTGTTTTGTCAGGGGCATTTTTGCTGCTTTTACTTGATTACGGCATTTTTTGTGTGGGGGGGTGGGTGGGGGACTGTGGTCAGGGCATGCAATCTAGTACCTCAAAGTACAGTTGGGAACAAGGAAGTACACTGTAATAAAATCAAAACGACTGAATTATCAAAACAAATCATTAAATGATACGAGTCACCTCTTGCCCACTTAGCTGAAAAGAACAGCTTTTGCTGTTCTAGATGCCTCATCTAAAGTAAAGGTGTTTTCCATAATTTTTGCCTTCACATTTTGATTTAATTGTAAACTGCTGAACCACTGGCTATATTTCCTCTCCTTATTCTTAGTGTTGACTTTTTTGTGTTCTTGTCAAGTGATTTCTGGACTGCAACCAAAACTATGTTTGAAGCAGGGCATATTTCCAAAGACTCTCAGAATGAGACTGAGGGAGTTGGCTTCCAGCCCTCACTGGTCCATGAACAAATAATCCTCTACCTGTATGCTTTTTGTTCTCTTTCTTTTTTTTTTTTCTTTTCAACCTGAAGTATAATTTTTTTGTGTATTATGCAAGAAATACTGCCAGGTCACTCTTGACTGAGGCAGACTGCATTAAAGGTTCTGAGGTGATGAAGAGTTTACTGCAGCCCTTGCCATTCTGTTCTGACCACACCTGCTCTCCTCAGTAGCACATTGTGCCCTGTTGTTTGTTGAACTTGTCTTGACTTCAACCTGAGCAGTGGGATTTCTGGGGTTAAGTGGTAAATATACATGACAGTGAACACATTTTAGTTGCAGAGCGTGAGAAACAAGCAGCTTCCAAATGCCATAGCCAAAGTAAAGTTACACATAGATTATATTTACTATTATAATATATATTATATTACTATTACTAATTATTTGAATACCATCAAATTTCAATATAATCATGGAATCACAGAATGGTTTGGGTTGGAAGGGGCCTGAAAGATCATCTCATTCCCATCCCCCTGCCATGGACAGGGACCCTTTCCACTGTCCCAGGCTGCTCCAAGCCCCGTCCAACCTGGCCTCGAACACTTCNNNCGTCCAACCTGGCCTCGACCCCTTCTGGGATGGGGCATCCACAACTTCTCTGGGCAGCCTGTGCCAGGGCCTCCCCAACCTCATGGGGAAGAATTTATTCCTAATATTTGATCTAAACCCAGTCTTAGTTTGAAGCCATTATCTTGTCCTGTCACTACATGCTCTTATAAAAAGTCCCTCTCCATCTTTCTTGCAGGCTCCCATCAGTTACTGGAAAGCCGCAATCAGGTCACCCTGAAGCTTCTCTTCTCCAGCCTGAACAATCCCAATTCTCACAGCCTTTCCTCATGGAAGAGGTGGTTCATCCCTCTGATCATCCTGGTAGCCTTCTCCATCTGTGTCATTAACGAAGATATTAAATAAAACCAGTCCCAGTAGGGATTCCTGAGGGACACCCCTCGTCACCGATGCCCATAAGGATCCTGAGCCACTGACCACCACCCTCTGGATGCGACCATCCAACCACTTTCTTCTTCATGTAACAGTTCACCCATCAAATCCATCTCTCTCCAATTTAGAGAGCAGGATGTTGTGGGGGATTGTGTCCAGATAAATGACTTCTGTAGTCCTTCCATTATCCACTGATGGAGTCACCCCATCATAGAAGGCCACTGGGTTGTCAGGCAGGGCTTGCCCTTGGTGAAGCCATGCTGGTTGTCCCAAATCACTTCCCTGTCCTCTGTGTGCATCAGCAGACCTTCTAGGAGGAACTGTTCCATGATCTTCCTAGGCACAGAGGTGAGTCTGACAGGTTGATGGTTCCCAGGGTCCTTCCTTCCACCCTTTTTTAAGATGGGTGTATTGTTTCCTTTTTTCCAGCCTCCTGGGGCTCCACCTGACTGCCAGGACTTTTCAGATATGGAGAGTGGCTTGGCAATTACATCAGCCACTTCCTTCAGGACTCGGAGATGTGTCTCAATGTGTCATGGCTATTCACCTAAGTGGAATTTATCCCCATACGTTGCTTATCATCCCAAGAATAAGCTAGGAGGAGGCTGTGCATTTCTCTTTATTGGCCTCTTTGGAACTCAGTAGTTTTGATTGTACTTGCTATTCTTTACATCTGTGCTCTTGAACCTTATGAAGTGTTGCTGTGCGCTGCAGGCAATTCTAAGAGCTTCTGTAATTTAGACAAACAGTGTAATTCCCATTTTTATACAATGGATTTGGAATTTGAATCATATCACAAACTTAAAACGTGTATCTTTTTTTCCTGATTGCCTTGCCTTACCCATCATGGAAAGGGTACTTCCACTCAGCTCCAGTGTTACATTTAGGGCCTTTGTTTAGGGCTACTGCTGACAAAATAAAGCAGTATCCGGCTCCCAGAACTCCAACGGCAGCAAATAGTATAGAAGAAAACATCTGATGAACAGAAAAATAATGTTATTTTGGTTCTCATTCAAACAATTAAATGCACCCTTAATGTCAGTGTATGTTCCCCAAATTTAGCTGTTAATAGTCAAATAGTCAACACCTGAACAGCTAAAGCGTATTAGTTTTCATTGCACAGTAGATGTGTGATGCATACCCATATTGGTATTTTAAAGCTTTACCAGCCTTGGCCCCATGTGCCTGAGGAGGAGAAGGCAGACCCTGGCAGCAGATGGCACTGCTCCCCTCTGGAGCCTCCTGTTCGAGGGCTCCTGTTCCCCGGAAGCCAGATGTTTTTCTCAGGAGACTGCAAGCAAGACTGAAGTCTTGGACCACTCAAGGCATTTTAAAAAAATCTACAGTATCCTTTACAAGTTAGCTTTGGTATCTTGGTTATATTTGGACCAAATAATTATAGTTTTCCTTCCCAAGTCTCCCTTTAGGTTTCATATTAGTATACTTTATCTCCTCACAGGTACTTATCAGTGTAAGCTCCAGTAGTGCAATTGGAATGGATGGGAAAGTATGTCTTTATTTTTCTGGCTTTCTATTACAGAATTTTCATATATACTAATATGCAAGTAAATCATGCAAGAACTAATGCTCTTCTTGAATTCTGAAACACTTGTAGCCGTTAACAGTTCATAGGTAGTGTCCTTTACTGGATTAAAGAGATACAGAGGTGGAGGAAAAAAACCCCATACTTTCAGGTCATAGAATCATTTAGGTTGGAAATGATCTCTAGTATCATCAAGTCCAATATGAGTTTTTGTTCAGACCTCATCACAAGACTCTTGCCTTGAGTGCTGGCATGCATTATGTTGATATGTCTGATAGGGCTAACTTAAAAATTAAGCTTTTGTAGTAGACCTCATAAAAATGGATTTCAGCTAACATACAAAACCAAATTTGGTTCTCAGTCATGCTGATAGTGATAAGGCCAGTAGGACTCTTGTAGTACAGTGGACTTGGTACACTTGACTATATTAATATTCCCAGTCAGCTGCACTCTAACATGCTTGCCAGCAAAGAAGGCAGGTTGCTTTGCAGGTAGCACCACACACATGCAGGCTGGCTCACACTCAGCCAGCAGTGCTCACTGTGTGTGACCGTGCCCCTGGTCACCACATGGCTGAGTGGCAGCAAAACCGCCGTGCTTGGCTACTTGTGGAGTGGTATGTGCTCTGCAAAGCTTAACTAGTTTCCCCTCACTGCTTACAGAAAATGGATCATGCGGTGTTATAAAGAGAAACAGGTGGCTCCATTTCCTCCTTCTCAAAGTTCCACCTGTTTTGTTGGCATTGCATGAAGACAGCGTCAAAGACAGAATTTAGGGAAGGCTCTTTGATCAACCTCATAGTCATGAATCTTTTCCTATTTGTTTTTCTCTTTTATTTTTTTTTAATTGAAAATCTGTTCCTTTATTTAAACAGTGTTATGATCTACTTGATCGAAGAAATTATTTTGAAAGGACATACTTTCCTACTAGAAATATACTTTTTTTCTGATTTAATTTTTAAACTAAAGTGCTTGAGATGTTTACTAGTGTCTGGAAGCATCCTTTGGAAACTTTTCTAGTGTGAAAGGAAGCTATAAATTCAAAGTGGAGCCTGGTCCACCCTGCTTTAAGTAGGAGGGTGGATTAGGTGACCTCCTGAGGTCTATTCCTTCCTGAAATTTCCTGTGAATCTAATGAGGTAACAGCTCATTTTGAGGGTCTGCAGTGAGTTGGGAATGTAGTGTCTGACTGCCAGGGTAATTTTAAAAGCTGCCAACAAAAAATGCCTAAAGAGGGAACTGTTGCACTCTGCAAAACGAAGTGTAGATCTTTCACCAATAAGTTTTAATTGTGGTAGTAACTGTAAGTGTCTTGTGCTAGCAAAAACCAATGAGGCCGTACCATTGTGGTACCTGTGGTAAAACATCAGAGGCATAATACAATTTTTACAGCCTGCTGTTTCTACTTCCCAGCACTCAAACAAACGTCAGGGCTGTGCGTCCTGCACTCGAGACAGCATCTGTCTAGACTCACAATGATTGTGAGAGGAAGATACACATATCAGTAACAATTTAGCTTTTACTTTTTTTGCCATGTTTCCTTTCACTTACCGCAAACCTCTTTCCACAGCTCCGATTACCACAGCATCCACAGCAATCATTATTCTGAAGGCCCAAAAACACCAAGGCAGGGAAGATCATCTACAAATAATAGAAATACAGTTTGAATTGGGATGAATTCAAGTTACATCTTCTTTTAAATATAATAATTCTATGTTTTTTGGGGGTTTTTTTGTCATTAGGTTAAGTTACTTATTGCCAAACCTTTGGAGGACTTATAACTTATTTGTTTATCAAAGAGGAATTTGCAGTCCTGAGAAAATTCAGCAATGCGAGTCATGGCTGGGGCTGGGGAGAAAGTAGCAATGTCTGAATTTAGGTACTTACCAATACACCCGATCCCAGGATCCCTCCAAAGTACCAAACCTCATCTGTAATGTGTTCCTTTTCTTTAGCCACTTTTCCTCCAGGGAAGAACAACAAAATGTTAGCGAGGGTGCAGAGCACGGCCAGGGGGATGAGAGTACCTCCCAGGCACTTGGCACAGCCTCCCGTGCACATGCTTCTTTAAAGGAATTGCAAATGCAATTGAAGACAAAATAAATCTCTCAGATGTTCTCAGAACTACTTTATAAAAAGAAGCTTCTCAGTGTACTTTGCAAAATCCAGTTTCTGTTGTGCCGTTAGAGGAGCTGAGCCTGTAGAATGCTCCTGTCGGTGTTCCTGCAGTCAATCCAAAATGCACTGTGCAGGTTTTTTATATGTCCTTGCAGCTGTGATGTCGATTTTCTGAACGTCCGTACATGAAATTACATTCAGGGCAGCCTCTCATTTTACTATGACAACCCACAAACTCTGTTAATATTTTACTAAGGTGGCTGAGACACTTCATAATCTGGGCTCAGGTCATGGGTAGATATCTGTCTTAGTTCTGGATCATCATTTTTACAACACATGATCTTTCTTCACACTAGGAAGCACTTCTTTTGCAAGGACTGACATAAAAACACATAATGAGTCAGCTGATATTAATAACATAACTATAGTCCAAGTTTTTACATGCCATGAGACAGTTCTGTAATTGAAATAGTAGAGAAACTAGCTGATACAAAGATGAGCCATTTTAGACCAATAAAGATACACATCCACAAACCCAAGAAAGTTCTTGGGTTGCAGCAGGATGAGAAACATTTATTGATGTTAGGCAGTTGGACTGTGCCTCAGGGCATGTGTTTCTTCTCTGTTTTTGGGATTAAAAGGTTGACTTTGTATTTATTTTGTGATTTCATACTCTACATGATCAAGACTGTTTGCAGGAAAGACTGGATTAGAAATGCTCTAATATTTAATAGTCCTCTGCACCAAACATTAAGTTATGTGATGAAGATGAATCAAAACCTGACAGTATTTTCCATAGATTGTGTTTTGAAATTATGGCATATCCCATGTTTTAGGATAACTCACCCATTTTTTTTCCTTTCATAGAAGAATATTTCATATCACATAAGCTTATTCAATAAAGGATGGCAAGAAATTATTGTCACTACTGCCAATCATACGCATTCTATAATATATTAGGAAGACCAGAGGATGGTTTCTCTGTGAGGACCAGTCCTAGAAATTCCAGTGTCTGTAGTGCTGAGCAGACTCATGATTTCTGAGGAAATGACACTAGTTTAGTTTGTAAAAGGTTTTATTCAGGTATTTATTAAGACAAAATTTTGAGTGGCTTCTCAAGTTGGTATATAACGCAAAACGAATTAAGTCAACATGTTCTTGGTATGAAGCACAGATCTAGCAGAACAGCCTGGACAGTGACAGTGGTTGTTCCTGGTGGACTGGAAGATCCTCATTAATCACAGTGCATTCCATTCTGTTGGCACAGGAGCCTGCAGCTGGTGATTTACCAAACAGTTTCTGGAAGCTGTGCTGTTTTTGTTTTTCATGTGTCATCATGATTCCCCTCTTAGCGTTTTTGCCTGAAGTAGCCGAGGTTGTGAACAGCACATGCTGTTTGGTGTTAGTTTGGAAAGCATGGCCCTTTGCATCCCACACTGCTCATCCAGAGCAGCTGTCTCTGCCAGGCACTGGGAACTGCCCATGTGCTGCCAGCCATGTGCTGTCCTGGCGTTGTTGTGTCTGACCTGGGTGCAGGACCTGCCTGTCCTCTGTGCAGAGTAGACAATGCCCAAAGTTGCCACTGGTTTGTTGGTTGGTCTCTGAAGGAGAGAGGAGCCTCTGGTCCCATCTGTGTAACAGCAACATGCGTATGGCCCCTGAGGATAGCATTTTGAAAGGCACAAGCTCATAAATTTAACTTTTCATCTGAAGAAGGGCAGCTATTATGCAATCAAAGAGCAGGCAGATAAAAAAAGTCCTGAGAGCACAGCCTACATGTGGTATTCAGTAGGATGTCAGCTGGGCCAGCGTAAGCAGTTTTCATGGCTTTCAATAGCCAGCTATTGATTCTATGGCAAAGATTCAGAACCTGAAAACTCTCCGTGTGTCACTTGATACATTAAACAGGCTTTCACAACATTCCCATCTGGTAAACAGCATCTGTAATTTGGCTCCCACTTACAGTGGCTCAGTAACAGGCACAGGGAAAATGTTTGCTGTAGCTGGAATATAAGTCTTAGTTGGCTTTCTTCCCTTTCTCTATCTGACTGGAATGTGGCTTTTTTTGCAGTTGTGAATCCTGGCTTGCAGTAAAGGGGAAAAGTTTTAAGTTGTTTTGCATCCAGCACCCTGCCATCCTGATTCACAGCAAGTGGCTCAAAGGCAGATGCTTCCGCCAGGTTCTTGCCAGGTGTTCACAGCACTCCTGTACTTTCCCTTCCTCCACTCACTGACATTGCCAGTGCCACTGAAGTCTAGCCAGACCCCTCTGTTCAACTATACTCATTTATGCATGGAGATTTTAAACTATTTCCAGCTTTTATGTGAGAGCTTAAGATTCACTTTATCTTCAGCAGGGAAGTGGCATCCCACCTGAGCTGGAAAGCACCACTCAGATTGAGTCAAGTATTTTCCCCAGGGAAAACTGAGTAGCTTGCACACTCGACTCCTCTGAAAGAGGCTCTTCCCTTCCATTCCAGCCCATGTTTTCCAGCTCCGGCCATCTATCTGGGAGGAGTAACCCATTGTCAAATGTTAGCCACAATTCTTATCCTATAATAAATGCTTCATCTTGGAGGCTCTGAAGGCTGGTAACTGGGGTGGAGCCAATCTTTGAATGTTGTGTCATCCTGTCCTCTTGAACAGCATTTTTCTAGCAACTGTGCTATCGTAATGGAAGGCACTCCTTTCCGGTTTGCTTTGCAAAGGTGTTTCCTTCACTCCTCATCTCCTGAGTCATACAAAGTCCATGCTGTGCAGAGAAGGGTGAAATGACATATTTTACTGTGGAAAATTATAGGAATATCAGGCCACTCAGTTTTGGTAGTTTCAGGAGGATGGAAGCAGTGATGATACCGTACAAATTTTGTGGTTTGATGTATCTAGTAATTTAGAATGGTTGATAGGTTTGTCTTGATCATTTTTTTTGTGTCAATTACCAAACTCACTAGACAGTTATGACTTATGAGGTCATGAGTCCTTGCTCTTATGATTTTTGTTGCTGCTTCCCTATTCTAAATGTCATTTGGATATCTGGAGCTTGATAAGCTTGTGCCAAGTACTGACTCTCCCTTAAACTGAGCCGGGAGGGAGGGGGCTGGCACAAATTTATAGGTAGGATGGGATTTACAGTAGCCTAGTTGGAAACGGGTCTGTTCAAGCCTCTGCTGTTGCTTGTAAACTTGTGTGTATGCATTTTAATATATATATATATATATATATTATAATTTAGGAAATATATGTGGTGACACATTGATGTCAAGCAAGAAATACTGAAAGATGTTCCTGCATAAAATCGCTCTTAACACACGTAATACAATGCGGTAGTTGCTCTGTGTTGTGCGGTTCCGCTGAGGGCTGGAGAGAGGCTGGTAAACTGTGCACCAAGTTCCTTTCTTTGAAGAGAGTTTGAAAGGAGAATGAGCTGAAAAATGTCACCCTTCCTGTGACTCAAATCTTCATTGCAGTGAAGGAGCACATTAGTACAAACTGTCCTTTGGAGAACTCCAAAAAGCCCTCCCGCTCTGACAGCTGTGTAGTAAAGGGGTACATCCAGTGGGATGTCCTGAGGGGACAGACCCTGCTCCTCTTGCCAGAGATTCAGCCACTCCTCCCCTGTGGAATGCATGGATATGCAATGCATGTCAGTGAGAAGCTGAAAGAGCGGGGCTATGTATGTACAAAAATAAAAGCCATCATTGCACCCATATACACAGCTTTGGCACGGGAGAAATTCATTCCCTTCCCTATTCCCAGACTCCTCTGTCAGACCTGGGGGCTAGCTGTGTGAGGCACCTGAGAGCAGAGAGGGGAAGATGCCTAAGGAAAAGCTAGGTGTCATGGGCTTCCTCACGACAGGTTTTGCTGTCCCAGCCCCAGCCCCAGCCCCAGCTGCTGGACTCTCCCAAGCTCTGAGGACAGACTGTTGATGCACACAGCATTTCCCTCATATCTTTTCGACCTTTGTCAAAGCTCAGATAAGAGCTTATGGCAAATGTAGCTTGGGTGGGGTGGGGTCCTGAGTGGCACATGGACGTCACGTCACCATGAATACAAAAAAGCCAAGTATGCTGATGACAAGTGTTTAGGATAAGTGGGCTGGGAGGCACATTAGAACTACTCTATTCAACTGTACTGTACGGTACTGTAACGTAACTCAACTTTATACTTCTTTGCTCTTTTATTGTTCTGTAGTCATGTTCTGTTTTACATGTCTCTGTTTTACATGCCCCCGCTGCCCGTTCACCAACTTTCCCACAAATGCCCTTTTTGACATGGAACATCTTCTTGTAAGGGTTTTAATAATTCCATTCCTTCATTCTCCTCAAGGCATGCTGTAAACATGAGTCCAAAAGTAACTGTCAACCGGTAGCAAATAGGCATGTGGGCTCTAAGCAATCTCTGATGCTTCTCTAATTTATATTACTTTTAAGTAAGCAAAAATTACAGAACTATGTGTATGTAATACCTCTTTTTTCTACTGTTACATTTCTTGAGTCTTGCCATATTTATTTTTGTTCATTTGCACGAAAGGTGTGAATCCTGCTGTGAATTCATTAACTCACCTTACCTAGGAACCTTACGTGGCCCCAAATGTAAAACAGGAATAATGCTGCAGACTTAAACGGAGTTGCTTTGCTTTCACCCTGGAAGAGAATACTTGCCTCTCATCTTTCTTTCTAGACTTGGAGGGGATGGGAGTAGAGGAAAACCAGCTCTTTCTTTCTGCAGCTTATTTGTGTTGCGGATAAACAGCTTTCCCCATATGCTGGGTCCTGTGGTAATGAAGAGATGTGAGCAGCACATCTGCCAAACCCAGTCTCTTTACCCAGTTTCATCCCTGCTGCTTTGCTTCATATTCTCCATTTGTGTTGTCCAGCTGAATTGTTCACATGCTCCATGGAAATGACATGATTGTGGCCAATTGGCTCTTTTGCATCTCTCACTTCTCCAGAATTCTGTAAGGCATATATCTGCCTTAAGGCTTGTGTAGGGAGGCAGAATGAAGAAAGAAAGGAAGGCTGTCTTTTCTATGGAAGGAGAAATGTCTCCATTTTGGGTCAAATCTGAAAGACTGTTACAATTTTGAATGTGCTCAAATTTAAGGATTGCTGGGGGTCATTCCAAGCTGTATTTCTCGTGTACTTAAATGCAGTTCTGCACAGCTTTTGATTGACAGTAAGAATGTTACATACACCATTCTCTGTAATCCATCTAGTGAGAGACTGGGATGCTTAATGCCTCGTATTTATCTTACTCATAACTACAAACATGCCTCCAGCTGGCTAGTCCACCTCCTGTGCTGATTTCACCTGGACATTTGTTAAGAGCGGGGTCATAGTCCCTGTTTACAATTTATTTCCTCTTCAGTTGTTTTCTTTGTTATCCTCGTGCCATAGTTCTATTACAAAAAGAAATTTTCAAGACCGAATAGTATTTTTTTTCTGTGCTGATCTCTGATAGCAAGAATCAAGAAATTCTAAAGAAAGCAGCTGGTTGGGTTTTTAGCTGTGGAATGCCTAGAACTCACAGCTGTGACTTTTTCTTTGTTTTTCCAAAATAAATTAACCACCTAATTTTTAGTTAATACGTTTAGAATCCAGTTGCATACCATGGTTCCCCTGAACTTCTGTGGGAAGCCTTGCTGGAGAAGAAATGAGAAATTGTCTTACCCAAAGCCTTCTTCATCCATAATTTAGATGCTATTATTTTGCCCAATATGCTCAAGTTGCTGGTGGCTTCACATTGGAGTTCCTGTGTTCCTGTTATCAGCAATAGACTCCACAGGCTTGTGGAGGGCAATGTGAGACTACATGTGCGTGGCCTTGCCTGCAGTGGATTTATTAACTAGTCACTGCAGTAGTGGAGATCAGATGCTGAGCATTTACCTTTGCACTGTTGTAGTACTTCCTTGATTTCTCAGTTAACAGATGAATTAAAAGACTGAGACAGATCATGCAATATCAAGTCTAATTTCCAACGAATTTTGTGAAAGTTTGTTCTTTTCATGAACTGGTTGAAAATGTGTAAAAATTTGGGGGTTTTGTGAATTGCATGCTGTCTCCTGGCAGCCCCACTATCCAAAGAAAAGCCCACGGAGCAAGGACAATACATGCTATTCCTGTTACCAGATCATTAGTGCTTTTATTTAGCTTGGATTTCTTAGAGTTTTGGAGCGAAGATGAGCAACCTCTACACCTTCTCCCAACCTCTTTGCCCTTTCAGTTCTTCCTGTGCTGTTGCAGCTTTGTGAAGCTTGCCCTGTTCCTGTGTCTGGAGAATCCACAGGAGTGGGGGTGCATTTTCCACCTTGCTCCCTCACCCTCCACTACATCACTTTGCAATCATGAAATCTACATTAGGTACAGCGACAAAGTGGTTGCTCTGTAAATAGACATCCAGATGGTCTAAGGCAGCTGTTTTGTATTAGACACTGTTGGTGCCTGGTGATTATGGATTAGTTGTTATCAAATTTGCTAGGCTAGGAGTAGAATTATACTGCTGGTTACAGTATCCACGTTAAGCTTCAAATGAACCTTAGCAATGGAAATCTTGCCTCTGGGCATGCCCTGTCCCTTCTTACAGCATAACTCTTGTCATTGTCACTATGCAGTATCTTTTTAGACAGGGTTCCGTTGCTGAATTGTGACTAAACAAAAGGATATTCTAGCTCTCCCTTCATTTAATTACACCTTCCTATTGTTTTTGCAGACAAAGTTTGTCCAGCTTGAAACTGAATTAGCTGTTACTCCCTCATTGAAAGCCCATATGGTTTTTAGGTGTAGTATGTCGTACACAGAGTTGGAATGTGTTAACTACTTCACAGACGTGTCTTTTATTATACTCTATAGTTTAAAGTTTCTTTTTTTTTCTGAGATTTACATGGACCATTTCATTTTGTCAACATAGTGAAGACAGGCATGATATGTGTTTCCAAAAGAATTTGACAGTTTTGCTTTCAGAAATGAAAATAAAATTAAACCTGTATTTTAAATCAGATCTTTTTGTTTCATAACAAGTAAAAAAACCTTTATTGTCAGGAACAAGTTATATTCTGTTTTACAGCTGGACCTTCACTTGTGTTCTCAAAGTTGACACAAATCATTAACTCCTTTTCACCACTTCTGTTTAAAATCTGCCATGAATTATAAAAAAGTGGTGCAAGACTGTCTGCTGATGCCTTTCTCCCTAAAGCAGGAAATATACAGATGAGAAGAGCAGGTTTATTTTTCTTGTTGTATCATTGAAATAATACCAACTACTACTACTGACAGGAAAAGTTGCTTTACCCTAATAGCTTAATTAATGGGATTCTTTCAGCAGCCTCTGTTAAATTGGTTTTATTTCCATGGCAACTCTTTCTGCTTCATGGACAACTTTGTGTCGGTAGGGCTGAACTGAGTGGAAAGTAGGCCTTTCTGTGCAATGGTAAGTGGGCAATAAATTTCCGTATCATGAACAGATTGTTGTGCAGGGAATATAATGTTACAGGTTGCTGAGAGCCAAATGTCAGCAAAAATAAACAAGTAATTGAGAGTGAGCCTGTTGATAATGCAGGTTCATCCAGGCTAAAAGCATATACAGGATCTCAGCTGCAGAAAACCTAATGCAATGCCCTTTCTTTCCTTCCTTCCTTCCCTCCCTCCTTCCTTCCTTCCTTCCTTCCTTCCTTCTTTTCTTTCTTTCTTTTTCTCTTTCTTTCTTCTTTTCTTTCTTTCTTTCTTTCTCTTTCTTTCTTTCTTTCTTTCTTTCTTTCTTTCTTTCTTTCTTTCTTTCTTTCTTTCTTTCTTTCTTTCTTTCTTTCTTTCTTTCTCTCTCTCTCTTTCTTTCTCTCTCTCTCTCTTTCTTTCTTACTTTCCACTGTGAATTATCATTGTGTTTAGGAGTGTGATAGAGCCAGGTAACTATTAATCTATTCTGTAAAAAACCTTCTTGCTTCTGTTTCTACTGCAAATTTGATGTTGGCTACCATGCAGTTGGAAAACCTAGAGAGACATTTACCAGAATGCAGTTTATTTGGGAGATATAGCATGTATCTGTTAGTGGTTTATTACATTTTTCTGAAGGCATGAAAGTAATCCAGTTTGAATGCAAAACACTGGGTTTTGTGAAACTGTAAGAACTGCAAGCTCAGGGTTGGTTACAAAATCTTTCTTTTCATTTTTTTCAAACAGTAAAATAAAATTTGGATCTTTTTCACATATATGTTTTCTCACAAATCTAAAATGTAGAGTGTTTTACAACAATTTATGTGCTTAGTCTTGATTTATTAAACTTTTTTTTTTTGGTAAATGGTTAAAACTGTGGTCGGAGTTGACTCACCTTGAGTAGATTAGTTATCACTTGTGTTAATATTTAATAGTACAGTACCAGGCTGTACCCTGTTCCTTTCAGAACACTCCCATATTGTTTTGACAGATAATGCATCTCCTGCATTAATACCAGGGATCTGGGATGAAGTGTGCTGTATGACCTCAAAGGTCCAGTGCTTCTGCTGTGTTTATCTTTGTGTAAGGGCTGCCATGGATCCTAACAGTGCAAACATTCAGATTCCAAGAGCCTAATTCTGTTCTTGCAGCAATTAGCAAAAAATTAGAAATAAATTAGATTTTTTTAAAAATAGAGATCATTCTATTTAGCTATCTGTATCTCATTGTGAAAAATATGCTGAGCCTTGTGAAGCTAGCCTGAGGACAAGCGACTGTGGCAGACCTTAGCGTTCATGTTTCCCGTTTTTCCTGTCTGCCCCTTAAGCAGTCTTTTCTACCATCTCCTTCTGCCATCAGTGCCAGAGATCAGTCGCACCCCTGAGATGTGCTGCCTTCTGCTGCCACTTCCCCCTGGCCATGGCTTTGCCTCCTCAGCTGTCTCCTGGTCATCCCCTGTGTCCCCGTGCACGGCACCATCACCTCTCTGCAAGAGAGACACGCTGATACAAGGAATACTACAGGTGCCTCTGTGCTGCAGAAACAGGGATCTGAAAAAATACCATGACAATATATAGACTCATCCTCTCTGGCAATTAGTTAAGCCTCTCCAATTTCTTCCCCTGCTCCCTTTGTTGTGTTTTTGGTACTTCACTGAGAGGACAGAAAGCACATTTTTGGTAGCGAGGAGTGCCTTGGCTGCTCAAGTCTGCAGGGCTCCTGTCTGTGGCCCGGGCAGCAGAGCTGGGCCTCCTTGTGGCCGGGAGCACAGCCGGTGTCCACCTGAGCTCCCACCAGCACCAAGAGGAACAGGCATGGCGCTGGTAGCTGTGCCATTGCCCTTCGCAGCTGGGCTGATCTGGCTGAACATAAGTGGTTTGTTCATGGATTTGTAGTTTCCACCACTGGGCTAGTTTTCATCCTTATTAGTTCTCTGATCCAGTCCAAGTAGGACCACAGGAATGCTAGAACCAATATTAGGGAAGAAATAGGAGTAAACAGCTGCAAGTAGAGTAGGGCACTGAATCTCCAGCAACAGTTTTCAGTTAGATCAGTTTCAGTCAAGTGTTTAATTGTACCTTGAGACTATGAAGATAAGTTCTGTGGTACTGGGCCCATTGCTGCAGTGACATTAGTAGGTAGTTAATAACACTGAGGTTTTATGGATGCCTATTTTCATGAAAACAGCTTTTTCCAATCATATTCATTTAGCCTCTGTGAGTTCAAGATAAAACAAAGCAATACTGGCTGCAGCTTGTTCTTTTCAGGTGGTCTGAATCTGGCCTGATTTACAAGATGCGTAGTCAGGAGGATACTGCTGTCCTTGATGGATTTGAGCTCCTTAAAATGAATGTGAACAGGATCTCGGAAGAACACAGGGAGTTTACTATTGAGGGTTGTATTGGTGGGTTGGGTTGCATCCAGATGTTATTGACAAGAGAAGTCCCTGGTTAGAGTAAGTGCAAATTGTTTGATTAAACTCTTTTTGAAGTGTCTCTCTGTTTCAGTTTTCCCTCTTGGACTTCTAGAGGTCTGGGGAGATTTTAGGAATCAAGAATGGACTTATGTATATTGCACTAAGGGTCTGTTTTAGTAGGGTTTCTTTTCAAGTTCCGTGTGTGTGATATTGCTGTATGTTTGTCAACTTGTTGGTAGCTAATTCTTACATCGTTTAGAGTAGCTGGGAATAACTACCTTTCTGGAGTGCGGACTAAAAATTTTTCTTAATTGGTGAATATGTTCCAAAACCTTAATATACCTTACAGCCGGGTTGTAGCAAAGTAGGTTCTTTTAGATCATCACCAGTATGTGTCATAGTACCATTCCAGGTTGCATTAAGTGGCCTGTCGGGATTCTCCTTGGCTCCTCTGATGGTTGTTACTGTATGGTCTTGTGCAAGGACTTCAGCTGTTGTCACACCCTTACCTTTCTGAGTAAAGGTATTGTATACTCTTAAAATATACATATCAAAGCTGGCTCAAAACTACCTGACTTGATACATGATTTGTCATCTTAATACGAGGTCTTTATTTGCAGCTTCATCTTTTTATTCTGCTATTTTTACTGACTTATTAGTCTCTTTAATTACAATGCAGAGCTCATCCTGTGAATTTGACAAGAGGTTTAAAATGTGCTAAGCCCTTTTATATGTTCTTTTGCATGGGATAAAATTGCCATTTCTCTAGCATTCAAGAGCAGGAGAAGCTCTGCTGAATAGCTGTTTCAGAGCCACATTTATGCTCACAGATAGAACCAGCTGCTCCCAGACACAGCAGATATGCACTTTGATTTTGCCAGGACTCCTGGCTTTTAATAGCATGCTTTTCTTTGGTTTTCATCTGTCTTTAAATGAAAGTTACTGAGGGGCATGCGTTTTTCTATTTCTGATTTCTATTTGGCAACAGAGTAAGTGACCTAAATTTCAGGATGCTGAAAATCACAGTACGCTACTTGAAACCTACTTGGGGTTTGCTGTGTGAACTGCAACCAACTTCAATCATGAACAACAATTCAGCACGAACATCCAAGTTGTGTTTTTCCAGGAAACACATGTAGCCTTCATGCAGAGATCTTCCTCTGCAGTTAGTGGTGTTAGTAACTTCTTGGTGCTTAGCCTGGCTCTGTGTTCCTTCACTGTTTCTGTGCAGTCCCTGTGCTGTGCTGCTCACACAGGAGCATTCTGTTTCCTCTCTGAAAACACTGCCCTTTTTGCCTGATGCTCTCTGGGACAAGCTTAGGTGGTGACTTTCTGTCTGAAGCTTTGACTTGACAGATGGCAGATGTATCTGCTCTGACTTCTCCCTCGTGGAGCCTATGGAGATCACCGAGGAACTCCCATGCTTGTTCAGCCATGTTGTGCTGGAAGCAGTCACTAGGAATGCACTGTGCTTTTTAGATTCAAATGATGAGAAATCTGCTGCCGGTCTTCATGGTCTGTACTGAGTGGTTATTTTCCCCCTGTTCCACTTGAAAACAAGAGATCTTCTTAATAGTGCTGGTAGACCATAGAAATGATACTTCCTTAGTGGTGGTGCATTTAGGTCTTATCTGTAATGATGTGGAGACAGCTGTTTTTAGAACTTTTGTTAGTCTTTCAAAAGTAACAAATATGGGAGTTTTAAGACAAAGGCTTTTAAAAAAGTGATCTGTGTTCTCTTGACTGTTACAATCATTATCCCTGGTAACAGGCATTTCTACTACATGCATAGCAGGTGTTGCAATGTAGTAAGAATAATAGAAAAAAACCCACAAAAAATAAAGACTAATGTGTTTAGTTCTGCATAATATTCTAGGGCATATGCTACACAGACAGTTTGTTCCCAAGTTATTTTTCAGTTAGAATGCTTCTACCCAAAAGGTGTAGATGTGATTGAATGTCTAGGTATGCCTTGTAAGTACTATGCTTAGAAAAGCAGAGTTGCATTTTTGATTTTTTTATTAGATTTTTTTTTTAAATTAGGTATTTGAGTTTTGCCTGCTTATACTTCCTAATATTCCTCATACTTCTGAAAACTTCTGCAGTTCTGTTTTATAGTGAGGCTATATAATGACAGTTGGGTTGCAAAATGTGTAGGAAAAGGGAGGGCTTTTATTAAAAGTTATGAGTTGCGTTTTCTCAGCAGGCAGGTCAGCATACTCTGCACACCCACCTCTTAGATGCAATATCCTGTAACACGAAGGGCAAGAATTCCATCTAATCCAGGGCTTGCAGGAAAAAGTTCTTAGCCATTCGTTGAGTGGCAAACCCATTGCCTATTAAGAGGTAATTTTAGAATGAAGCAGAAGTCCACAGGATGGCTCACAGAGACTATTTTGAAATACCTGGCTGCATCCACACCCATGCTTGTAGCCTTTACTCGAGGAAACTTTTTAATTACATCCATGGGAGTTGTGTCCAGGCTGAGCAACAGAGGATAGACTCTTAAACATAATGGGCTACCTGTTGGGCAAGTGAATTGACGGTTTTCAAAGTAGGAAAAAATACTGCTCATGTGCTGAGCAGTACTAAAACCAAAACATCCAGATACATAGCATCTATGAAAGCAGATGTAAAACTTCACAAGATTTTTGTAGACTTAGCAAGATAATATGGGTTAGCTTGATGTTAGGATGACGCATGCTGGAAGGGGAATGGGAAGTTCTTGATCTGTCTTGACGCGGTTTACAGTGAGACCTGCAAATGCACCTCGGAACTGACATTAATCTCCAGCGAGTGTGAGGATACCTGTGCCAGAGCCATGTGGCAGGGAGAGGGAATTCCTTCCACTGGGATGGATTTAGCTGGCTGCTTGAGTACGTTGAGGAGGAGTTGGTCATGCCTTGATCCTGTCAAAGAAAAGAGGTGGATTTTGGAGGCTGGGGCAAATCGGTGTGCAGAGGCACACTTTAAAAGCGGAGGAGACATCCCTGCTCATGGAGTACAGATGTAGTAAAAGTTGGGGTGCCCAATTCTTAACAAAAGATCATTAAAATGCCTCCTCAACATGAGGGAAGTCACAGGTCTTCCTCGGCCTGAGGACTTACTAAACCACATCTTCATGTCAAACACCTTGTCAGTAGGCAGGTCATGCTGGCTGTGCTGCCTTCTTATGTGCCATCTCAAGTAGCAAAAGGTTTTGAGAGGCACTCAGTACAGCAGAGCAGCAGCAGCTTGGGGATCTGTGTCCCAGGGCTCAGGAGCAGGGTAACAGTTTTCACACAAATTAAAAGTTCAGATGCAAGTACATTTGGCAGGATTTAGCTTCTGCTGATGTCCTCTTGTGAGCAAGCAGACTGGCACTCCAGGCTTTTTTCTTTGACAAGTCACTTAGAGATGATGTGCTGAAGGTAAAAAAAGGGCTTTTCATAACTTAACATATTTCTCATAAACTGTTTTGACTGTTACATGTAAACAAATTTCAAGTGCGTTATGAAAACCACCTTTCTTCAACTCATCTGCAAGTGAAATCTATTCTGTGTGAAGGAACAAGATTTCCCCTCATGTAGTAATAATGACGGTATTAGAACTTTCTTACCTTGGATTGGGCAAATTGGGTTGCTGCTGCAGAACAATCTGCTAATTCATGATGCTTATATCTTATTCTAAAAGATTGATTTAGAGAAGTGGGGAAAGACTACCTTGCTTTTGGGAGTTTGTATTACGAAGAAATACATTCACTCTGTGCTGGTTTTGATATAAATCTCTAATTATGCTTTTTTTTTTTTTTCCTTAAAGCAGGAAGAAAAAGCTTTTTTTCCTCCCTGTAGTTTGTGAAGGTTTGGGAAATGCCTCCAAATGGTGAAAGAATCACAGCTTTGACTCCAAACATTTTTGAGAGTTCTAATGTTAAAGGTATGTCCTTTATATCCGGTAAGAAATTACAGAGGCGTGTGTTTATTTTTCAAGTCTTATCAACTCTGAAAGTCTGATTTAGACACAGAAGAATGAATCCATAAAAATTTTCAGCTATTTGCAGTTCAAAAGAAGTATTCCTTGACACATGTCAAAAGCAGGGCACCAGTTCAAGTAAACTGTACAATGAATAGTTTTCTACTACTAATCAAAGTGGGATTTTTTTGGAGAGAGGTTCTTAGTATGAAACTATTTTCAATTTTGTGTTGAAAATACTATGTTTTGCAAGCTACAAAATAAATGTTGAAGAAAATTTCCAGTATAATTTAACTGATTTCGGTAAACAACTTTATACCTTTTCAGAATTTCTCATTACTAAATACTGCACAATGCTGTGAGCAATATGATGAAATTAGTACCTTAAGTTATGTGAATAATGTCTGGATACACAGTGCTTTGTACTGCTCTTTACTATGTAGTAACATGGGGCATGTTACAACATGTGGTAAATCTAATGCAATTGTACCTTTGCTGCTGCTGCTTTCAGACATGCTTCATGACACAGCTGACTCCACATGCGCTGGCTGAGGCTGTGGAACTCAGCTTCACTGGTGCAATCTCAGTCTGTGCTGACCCGACAAGGGTTGGGTACCTAGAAAACAGCCTGCCCAGATCTGATGCTAAGGAGTGTTCTCAGCTGATTAACTTTTAGAAGTATTTTCTCTTCCCTCACATACTCTGTAGTATGAGGAGGAATTCTCCCATTGGAGACTTTAATCTGCTTCTGTACATATGATGGTGATCAGACTTCCCTCACAACTATTTGAAGTATGTCTCCATTAAATAATTTGGCTAAAAAATTGATTGCTTTCATAACATTAGCCCTGGGATTTTTTTATAACATTAGTGCATGTTATACCTATGTGCTACTTAAAAATATTAATGGTTAGATAAAAGAAAATAACAGTTGTTAAAATAGTAAAGCAGTAAAGACCTATTAGAAACAAGTAATCTGTGGACTGTAAATCAGCTAAAAAGTATAGAAAGGGAAGAGGTGCACAGATCTTAACCTAATTTTAAGCAAAAGGTTTGAAAGTGTTCAATTAAAAAAAATTACTGTGTAATGACTGCATGATATTCTCCTCTTGCCTAACAGTAATATTAAAAATTTTGCTTGGACAGTCAGAGAATAGTAAAAGATCAGAAAGAGTTGGTTTAAACCTTAGATCTCAGTCAGCATGGTCAGAGAAGCAAATGGATGCTACTACATGGCTTGGAGCTTTAAGTCTCTGTGTCTGTAGATGTTGGTACCTCTTGGCAGCTGTTTTGTTCAGAACTGATCTCCGTCACATGGGGCAGCAGGTGAAGTACCAGCAGCATCCCAGCCAACCTGTCTTCCTTGGGCGGAGGAGTGAAGAGGGAGCCTGTCTTCAAACAAAGAGAACTGCAGCTCTCCCAAGAGCTCCTCTGCTTTCTGTGGCAGATGTCCAGGCCCGGAATTTCTGTCCCCAGCTGAGAGCTCAGCATGGCACGAACTGCAGCAGTGTCTGTGGAGCAGAGCATGGAAGAAGGACCCTACAGTGAAGCTCTCTGAATACCCACCACGTGGTTCTGCTTCCCAATGAGCTGGCTGTCAACAGTGATCTTTCTATTTAATGGTTTTGTTTCGTTAGTGTGTTTGAAGGGCAGAAATGAAATATTGGAGGCTAATAGGGTTTGCAGTCAGTTTAAATTCAATAAGGTCCATGCTTAGTAAGATCTTGTAGTTAAAAGTTATCTTAATTTTTTGTATAATGACAGCTTTATTAAAGGAACATAAGAAAATCCATGAGCGCAGTGATTACTTATGCAGAGGTAGAAATTCCCATGTGCGTAAGTACCAGGCTGTGTTAGTCTGGGTTTGTGTACTTTAGATAGATGTGTTTACTTTAATTTATTGGCAGGATTGTGTTTGAGCATAACCAATAATTAGTTATAAAGTTGAAATGTCTCATGGATATAAGCATTATATAGCTCTTAGAGGACTTTGGCTCCATGTAGTATTTTGTCTTTCATATGATAACACCTGTCATTTCCAAGTGTCTGTCTAAACCTTGGTGTTTCTCAATTCTTTCCGATTATCACAGAAGTATGGAATCAGTTTAGAAAAGCCCTCTGGGACCACTGAGTCCAACCATTCCCCCAGCACTGCCAAGGCCACCATAACCCATGTACCCAAGTGCCACATCTACATAGCTTTTAAATCCCTCTGGAGATGGGGACTCCACCACAGGGCTGAACAAACCTTTTGGTGAAGAGATTTTTCCTAATATCTCATCTAAACCTCCCTTGGCACAACTTGAGGCTACTTCCTTATGGCTTATACTACCGATTTGGAACGGCTCTCGTTAAATTTCCTCCAGCTCTGTACTAGCGTGAGGCATCTAGCCTAATACAGTCCTTTGCTTTAATAAAGTGAGTATGGATTAGGATCCTATTTTTGTCATTTGCCTGTATATATGAATATATCCTTTGGTTCCCGTAGGACAATTCACAATACGGGGATAAGTTTTGTCTTATCGGTACGTAGCAGTTAATTTTTAACTGATACAGAGCTTTTATGGGTGCTAAGTTTTATGCTCTGCATTTCAAGGAGTAGGAAATCTAGCTCTGAAAATGTATTGCCATTAGATCTGAGATGAATTACTTTACTGTGGTGGATCCTTGAGCTAATGCCTTGAGGCCTGCTCTCTACTCAAATGGGACTGCATGGGCTTTGGAACAGGACTGGTTCCAGATAGCTAAGGACTTAGACGGCAAGTGAGAAAGTACTTACCAATGAAACATGTTCTAGTGGGTGTGAAGTCTATTTGAGAAGATGATCAGAGAATCCAAACTGTACTACTCTTACATGACAGGATAGTTAATTTTCAAATTTTTAAAAATAGGTATTTTCTGGTAGTGTTAAGCTCTGCCTGACTAAAGGAACTCATTTTTGTTTCACACAAAAGGAGAACAGGAGTGGAGTTTTAACCTCTTCTGCCTGTTTTCCCATTCTGCAGAGCAGGTGTGAGATTCCAGGAGAGGACGGACTGACAGGTATGTGTTAGCCAAGTCCAGGAGGTGAGGGTGTTGCACACTTTTGCTAGCCTCAGCAGGTCAGCCTTTTGTCTATAGTTCACTGTCTAAGTTCAGCCTTGCGACATAGTTCCATGTGGAACTACGCAAATGCAGGGTTGGTGAAGTTACTCTCGCGGTGATGTGGCCATAACTGAGCCTTTTTTCTTTAAGGCAAGGAAAGATAGAAGTGTCTCTCATGACTTCTAAGGTACTGTGACTCCTTATCATTAAGATAAAGAGACTCCATCAGCAGTGCAATGTTATAGAGCCCTGACAGCTGTGTACTCTCTAACCTATGGTGATTACTTTTCTTTTTGCTCTTTGTAAATATAATTTACAATGTTAAGCATGATCTTTGAGTTCTTTGCAAGATGAGCTTGTAAATTTTATATCTTCATTTTATTTTGACAGAAAAGTAGGAATGTCTTATGTTTTTCAGATTACTGTTTTATAATCTTAAATAATTAAGAACAGAATCCAGATTCTGTCTTGGCAGGCTTCATTCATTCATTCATGATCCTAGCGTTATCAAGACCAGCTTACTAACAGTAAACTTTAATAGAACCTTGATGTTAATGTTACTTAGCAACACACTGTTTAGACGCTTATCGTGGTTTAACCCAGGCAGCAGCTCAGCCTCACAGAGCTGCTTGCTCACTCTGCCCTTGATGGTATGGGGAGACAGCTGGAGGGTTAATAGTGAGAAAACTGATGGGTTGAGATAAGAAGAGTTTAATAATTAAAATAATAATAATAAATTGTTATGAAAATTGAATGGAAACTAATTTCTGTTGTGTTAATCTATTTATATTCATTGCACATTAATCATAGGCTGGATTAATCAGCAACCCACTCACAAAGTCTGCATATGAAGAATGATGTAATGGCTTTGTAATTGTAATGGTTCCACAGGATGCATCTTAATTTTCCATGAACCCTTTGTATGCCTCTAAGTAGTGCTCCTTTAGTAAAAGCCCTGTGTCTTCATCTTACAGCAGAGTGTAATTGATCAAAATCCTGGGAGTCAATGGAGTGTAACACAAAAAAGCCCAGGATGTTTTGCCTGACAGGCAAGTACTGTTGTTGACACGGTTGCAGTTTCCTCAAAGATGGTGCCTGACTTTTCGGAGGAAAATTCCTCCTGATTCAGCGCAGATGCTGGGGAACGGCTGTGGTGTTTTGATTTTTTTTGAGTTTTCTTCTCCTCACTTTTAGTGCAAACTTCCAGTTTGTTTTGTTTCCTTTGTCTTTGTGCTTATGGAGAGCACAGAGCAGGACTACTTTTCTGCTGTGAAGATCTGTAAAAGAGGAAAGTGGCTTTATTTTGGGTTTTTAACTTACCATTTATAAGTCTGTTCTTGGAAGAACTCTCTTTTGGAACTAGCACCTGAACCAAATCCTGTCCTGTCAAAGCCTCAAGGTTTGACTTGGTGGGCATGATGCCTTAGTTCAGTTCCTCTTCCTGTAAGAGTGCCTTGTGCCTGGATCTTGTGCCACCAGGAGCATTGTTGTCTTCCACCAAAGGCAGATGCCTCTCACCTGAAGATGATATTTCAGGTGCTGTTGTGAAAGACTTGAGAGCTAGAGGTCACTGGAGGCAGAGGCCCATGAATGGGCCCAGCAGAACCTGTTTGGTCACAGCCCGATTATCACTAGAGGGAGCTGGTGGAATTCTTGGGGTACTTCATCTTCTGAGCACTGGCAGAAGAGTCCCATGGGCAGGATCTGACGCCAGAGGAGATAGCTGTGTGACGGAATGCTGCTCTGGAATGAACACATCTGTATTTCTGCAACACTAATTTCCATGTTTTGGTACACAAATGACACAGCTACTTTTAGCTGTAATTATAGTACAAAGGAATAGGGAAGTCTTAAATCAGGAAGTTAGTCTTTCCCCATCCCCCAAGCCAATTGCAGTTCATTAGAATGGCATTGTGTCTATTTGATAGTGAGCTTGAAAGACCTTGTGAAAACAGCAGCTGCAGTAGAGTGCTGCATCCAGTACCACATGGTAGACATATGTTTTGTAGATTTACGGAGAATATGGTCTCAATTGTGTCGTTCCAGTATGTTACCTTAAAAAAAGACTAAGAATTAATTAAATCACAATTAGCGTTGAATGTTATTTCCTTCTGCTTTTCTCCATTGCTTAGATGAAAAAAGATCTTCTGTAGATGAATTTATTCTTTAATCATGGTTTTTAGTTGGTTCTTTTTAATAGTTTTTAAAATATTTTTAATAATGTTTTGGGGTTTTCCTAAAAATTCTGTCCCACTAAAAATATTCGCTACCTTTGGAAAGCATTTTTGAGGTCCTGGTGTACCCATTGGGGGAACATGACCATGAAATTGTTGGCTTTATGATTGACAGCCATTTTAAGGACTGTCTTGTAGCAAAGATTCAGTGCACTGAGTGTATATTGTTAAATGGATTTCAGAAATCCAATTTAAATGATGATAGCAAAGATTGATGGAAGGGTGGGATTGCAGTTTAGGAAATCATCTTTTAAGAGTCTTGTGGTCATGTCTGATTTGCTTTTCTGATTGTGATTATGTAGTCTGTCAACTACTACTGATGCTGAAAGATACGCAAGTAAAGACAACATGCTGCAATATCAGTCATGCTAATGTGAAAGATGTGGTAAATTTAAACATTCATTTCCTATCCTGCTGCTATGGAATCATTATGTAGACTGTTCCCAGCCGAGCAGCAGCTGTGGGGATTGTTCAGCAAGAATAATTTAAAATATTTAATTAACATGAACTCATTAATGGTTAATTCCAGAGGCAAGACTGCAGGAGCAATGTATGAAGCATATGCTAAGGAAACAAACCAGGAAATGAATCTGTTGGTTTTCAGTTTTCTTTCCTTTTTTTGAGCTTATAGATCTAAAATGTATGGAATGATAGAGATGGTATATTTGGTTTTTTTTCTGGATTAGAAGTTCACTACCAACAGGATCACTTTATGAGAAAAACAAAAGAAATTAATGGTTGACTTTTGCACCACAAGTGTCAAAGACATAATGCTGGTAATTGTTGCTCCATGTTTTCAGTGTCTGGTTTTTGTGGTAGCTGCGGGGCAGGCGAGACATCAGTGACACACTGCGAGCCGAAAGACCATCTGTTCCTTGTGCTGTGCTATGGAGACTTTGTATGCTAAGCTAATGCCAGTTTTCTGATCCATACAGCAGTTACAAACGCACAGTGTAGAAGAGAAGATGCTTATAGTGCAGGGATGGTAATGCCTCATACTTATTTAACTTTTGCAAGAACGTCACACTTTTAAGGGTAGACTAGAAATCTAAAATGCAAACCTGTGTGTAAATAGTACAGTCCAAGGGGAACAAACTTTTGTTGGCCATTTTGCAAGGCCACGGTTTCACCCACAGGCTGTTGCAGAAATAGGAAAAGAATTTGTTTGTCCTATGTCCTACTTTAATCATAATAACATTGTTGGAAGAATTAATGAATGCAGGCTACAGCATGGTTTTTGTATGTCACCAGAAACAGTGTTTGAAGTGGTTTATTTGATTGTGGCATTGCAAGTCCAGGGTCAGTAATAGCTGTTCTTAAGTAAGGTTTATGGGTTGTTCTTTAAAGAGAGGAATTTCTATACAGTCATTTAGTGGTAGCTCTGCCCTGATTGTTAGCTTTTGAGTCTCCAAACTGGTTGGTTAAATGGCAAAACTACTTTTGTTGCATTGCTGCTGACTCCTTCTTAGATCAGCATTATTACTAATAAATTAAATGTTCTCCGTATGTGTCAATGTGTGTTGTTACACGGAAGTGTGAGCTCTCACTCCAAGCTGACTTCTCTGGTTCAGATGAGTTTTCTGTCTCATAGAAGAGGCAGCGATAGCAAGCAAGCAAGCATGTGCATGTGTGTTACAGCTGCGTTAGAAGCAATTGCTCTCATGACAACAGGTAGTTGCTTGTGCTCGTAAGTAGCTCATTAGTTCATCTGAGGAGTTGTGATCTAATAGATAAAAGTAATCTGGAGACTTTCTTCTGTCTGTGGCCAAGAGACCATAGGTGCCAAGGACTTCATGATGAGCCAGTTTCCTCTTGTGACTGCCCAGGTCGAGTTTGTCAACCAGTGTGCACTTGGGAGGTAGTGAGGACAGTTACAGCTGCAGCACAGTGTTTTTGTGGCTGATGGCTGGAAAACATGGGTAATGCATCATTTAGACATTGAGAAATGGATGGCAGTGTGGATGGGTCAAAGGGAGTTTGAGTTGTTCTAAGGTCACCAGGAGCTCTGTCTGCACAGCTGGCCAAGAGCCTGCCCTTAGTTCAGCCAATAGGTGACCACACATTCCCAGTATGTTCTCAGCAATTGTCTGAGCTAGCACTGGCCTCCATGAGCAGCAACCTATTAAACAGTGAAAGACCAAATGAGAACAGCTTACAAGAGAATACAAGTGGAAATTAATAACCTGTGTAAATACATATGTTGTGTTGCCCAGTCTTTCCAAATGAATCGGTGCAGCCCATGCTAATATTTCCTATGCTGTGTCTCACCTGCAGATGCTATACAGTTACCACATCCTGCCAGTGCTTCCATGAGAGGCACTTTCCTCCATTAACCTTTTTCTGATGGTGGATGGGACCAGAAATTCTGCAAAGAAAAGTTATATTGAGACTTTCTGGTAGAAGCTGTAGCATAGGGTGTCCAAATGTCAGTGGCATTAGTGAAGCCCCCTTGATTCACACCTGGCCAGGTCTATTAATGTAAAAAAAATTGTATTTGCTTCAAATACAATGTTTGGTTTGTTTCTTTCTTTCTTTACACTGTTTTCAAGGTCATTGGAAGACATTTGTCATATGTCTATTTCATCTGTGTCTCTTGATCACTATTGTGTCTTTTAGCAAACAGTGGCTAAGGGTGGCTACAAGTCAGGATAAAACAGTAAGACTGACGATTTGGAATGTTAGAAGAAACTGTTGGGAAGGAACATGTTATGTTTTTCAGCAAAGCAGCACCTTTCTTTCCATCTTGCTGGCATCTTTAAGTCAGGAGCGAGCTTATTTGCTCAAAAACACTGATGCAGATGTTTCATCCTTTGTCTAATTATAAGAAATAAGAACCTGTTCTGGTGGTAAAAAAAAAACCCCAAACCAACAAACCATTGAGTTTGGGGGAGGATTAACAAGGTGAACACTGGGAACTTGGCAGAGCTATAGAGCTATAGAAGGCTCATTTCCATTAAGGGAAGAACAGCCAGAATGTTCTGACAGTGTGCTGGAGGGCAAAGGAAAAAGGGGTTTGTGGCATCCTCAGTGCACAGGAGCCTTAACTTGTACATGTGCAGCAGGTTCAAATGTAGTAACATGCCCAGTGTCCAGCTGGGGAAACTGACCCTGTTCATGTCAGCGTGCTGACTGGTGTGATGGCTCTGGATCTGTCTGAGCAATGCAACATTTACTTTGCAGATATCCTTCCCCTCTGCCCTGCTTGATTTCCTCTTCAGTAGAGTGACGTGGGTGTTCCCAGGATTATCAAAATATATTAGTGGAGTCTCCTTTTTTTGTGCAGCACTTTGATGTTGTATCTCAGTTTCTTCTGTTGATTATGATGAATCCTTTTGGGAATCTGGTTCAGGATGGAAGTGCTAGATGTGGTTGTAGCTGGAGTAATGTGTTTTTGTAGGAGAAATGTGATACTTCCCAGTTTTCTTTTTCTTGATAAGATTCTGTGGTTTTGTGGGGTTTGGGTAGGGTGGTTTTTTTTACAGTCTTTGATAAACTGATCCTCTTTACTGTAGGCAAACTTAGGACTTGTCCAAAAATTTAACAAATGTTTCCAATACTCTTTAGAGCTGAAGAAAGTAATTTCTGTTACTCTTGTGCTGGTAGAGAAGCAGATCCAGAAAGCTAGAGAATACTCAACTTTTCAGGGCTTGAATGCTGAGAGCTCTTCTACTAGTTTTGAGTTCTTCTACTTTTTGGCATCTGGAAACATTAGTTTCTTTCTAGCATCTACATTTTTTGACGGAAGCAGGCTGCAACAGAAGAACCAAAGCAACAGGGACTATTGAGGTGGAGGGGTTGTTTCATGGAGGGATGGCTGGATCCTTCTATGTGAAAATAGCCTTGGTAATAAGTACCTCAGTAACTGGACAAGGCATCCAATTTCAGCCACTTCTCTGGCTTGAAGGGTAAGTGTCCTGCCCTATGTAGCACTGCTCTGCTGACAAGCTTTAACCTGCAGAACAGGTGATTTGGGGACACAAGCCAGTTGTAATTGTTTATGAACCAGCAACTCCTCCCAGGAGAGGATATGGAAGTCTTTGACAATGGTCCTACCTGCTGGACCTTAGAGTGTGTTACCAAATTTGCTTCACTGTCCCTTTGATGATCTTGCCCTTCCTGTACCATGCTGCTGGAGGTTCTTCTCAGGCAGGGCTGAGAGCTGGACCTGTAGTCTAAAGTTAGGCTTTAGCCTAGACTTTTATTGTATTTAATAACACTGAGGGCTGGATTGCCTTTTAATACATGTTCTTTGTCCATGATAGGCATCAGAGCCACTGAAATCATCTCGTGAGAGAGAAATAGTGGAGTTTCCTGTGCGGCATGGGGAAGCATCTGTGAGGCAGTAAGCAATTATCTCACCTCTCCAAGTGCAAACAGTGGGATTCTCATATAAAAGACTCAAACCCCAGTTCTGGTTTTGTTTACACTAGTGTAAACTCAAATGCCTGATAGTACTGGAGCATGTCCGAAGCTGCAGTTTAGGCCCTGCTCTTTCTCGAGTTGATGAGGATCTTGTGTTTGGCCACTGCTCATCTGTGAGTATATTTCATAGTTTAAAACTCATCATGCCCACAAGGCATTCTAAAAATCCACTGCTTCTCACTTTGTCAAGTAGTAAAATTAGGATTTATGAAGCAAACAGGCACACAAAGTAAAAAAAAAAAATCAAGATTTTTGTAATCTGAGCTTTTGTAATATGGTTCTATATAGGAGAGCGATCGAAACTGCTAGTGTATTGTTGGAGGGGTATTGGTTCTAGCTGCAGCCTGCAATGCCCATGCAATGACCCACCTGCTTTATTTTAAATATAGAATTGATTTTAAATATAGGAAGTTCTTGATTATGTAAATTTTTTTTCAATGAAGTATTTAGAAAACCATTATTTAAGTTGTAAATAGAACAGTTTTCAAGTATGCGGTTAGGGCTAGGGTTTTAAATCCATGTCCCACGGGCAATGTGTTGGTGTGGTTGTTGAGATGGGGGAAGAGTATTGGGTTCTGGGGAAGGAGTGGTTTGGGTTTTTTAGCCCCACAAAATAAAGGAAGTTTTCAGTTGAGCGTCTGTCTTCTTCTGCAGAGGAAACTTGCAGGATAATGTTTAGGGTTGTTTTAGTCATTAGAGGTGAGGCCAGCCTATGTTTGTACAATTGGAGGATATTTCTCATAATGAAGGAAGTCTCCAAGGTCAGCAGCTACAATACCCGGAGAAGTTACATCACAAAGCCACAGCTGCACCAGACTGCTCTCTTCCCCTGCTTCACCCCCCACCTTTTGTTTTTGCACACTCTTTCTCAACATAAGTGTTGCTCACATCTCTTGCAAGAATACCATGGATTTGACTTGGGTTTGTGTCTACAGTGTTATTTAGCTATTAAACACACCCCAGCCCACCTTCAAGAAAAGAAACCTGAATGAGCATGTTTCAAAAAGTTTCATTATAGTCTTCTAATATCCTGTACATTCCCAAACTCCATTTGTCTGGTTTTGCAATGAGAATTACATTTTACTGTGATGATGGCAGCAGCAGCACCGCCTGGACCTAGTCTGGGCCTGTGCATTTTAGTTACCTCCTGTCATGTGACAGCAGTGGGCATGGCAGCTAACACCTCTGTGTTGAGCTGTGTGTGAAGAAAAAGGCTTTGGGCTATTTTAGCAAAATTTGCATGAGGGAAAAGAGAAAAGGCTAGATCTTAATCTTTATAGCTCATTTTGTATCTTCATTTAATATGGAAATTAATGTTACTGGTACATGAAACACCATTTGGAAATCCTGGATACGGTCTCTTTCTTTCTTGGCATTTTTCTTTTTGTGTGTGTTTCTATACATGATAATTCAGTGCAAGGACTCTTTTATAACCCTGCTTTTTTTAAGCAGTATTTTTCACAAGTGTTTGCTTGGTTTAGCTGTTACCAAACCATTTAGTAACTGACTGTTAATCCAAATTCAGCTCATCTTATAATGGCAAGAACAAGGACACTCCTAAGAAGCCTACCTGTTCATTTTATTTGTTTTCCAACCTCCTGGTGAGGTCTTCTGTTTTTCCATCAACAGGACAGTGAAGTGAGAGGTTGCTCTACATACTCCTCATTGCAGTAGATTTTATTCTGTTTATACCCAAAGCTCTGACTCAGTGCTGTTGAAGTCAGCCAAGTCTTTCCCTGGCTTCAGGTGGTTCTGAATCAGTCTATAAACCTAAAATTCAAAGCTGCTTCTAACAAAGAAAACAAAATATTTTTCCTCCAGTTCCTAACAGAACTTGTGTTGTGGTTTAAGCCTGTTGTTCACATCTAATCATGTTCACCAATGATTATTCCAAGCATCATATATTAGTGTGAAATCACCTAGTATTCAATATTTCCTTCATTGCATTTGGTTCATCTACAATTATTGCATTTTAAAAGGGCGGTGGTGTTCTGCCATCCTCGCTCTCTCACTCTGCAATTGGGAATGGTGGTTAGGAAGGGTTGTACACGTCATCCAGGTAGCTAGGTAACCCCTGGTATTTAAGAAGGTGAGAATAAACGCCGATCTTCTTTTAGGTGTGGACAGGTATGAGATAGGTTGGATCGGACAAGTTGAAGGAGGATTTTTAAAGCTGAGAATATGTGTTTTGGAAGGTGTGCTAGATGTGTTGGTTATAAGTTGCTCATCCTTGCCCTCCTCTGCATTGTTGCCAACACTTTACTTTATTTTCCCAATGGCGAAACGAGATTTGCTTCAGAGCATCACCTCAGCAAATACGTGGAGTGCCTTCATGGCATTCTAGGTGGAGGCTTTCTGGTAAGTAATAACCTAGTGTCTTCTTTCAAGTTTATTTTGGAAGTACTTAGTACTGATCTTTCTCTACTGGCTATCTGAATCTATTAATCAAATATCTTCTCAACAGGAGTCTCTGGAGTTGTATAAAAAAAGAGCTACATTATCCCATACCTATTATTAGTTACTATTGGTTCTCTTATCTGTAGCACTGTCACTTTAAAGCTGAAAAAATCATAGGGTCTAGGGCACGGAATCCAAATACAAAAATGAAACCAAGCCTCTGAGTGGGTAACAGTTTGCATAAAGGGTTAAATCTTAAGTTTGTTACATGATCAAACCATTCTCCTTTTAAATATCCCTAACTAATGGGCACTTAGATACAATTCCTTAATTTCTGCTATCTGACGTGTAGCTGTTTATTCAGAGGAATTGAGTGGTAGCTGTCAAAGCTTTGCATTTGAATAAGAGGATGCAAGGAATGAGTGTGTTCATTATAGGATATCATTAATCTGAAGCTCTTATTTTCGACTTTTTCAGTTTTGTGGACCACACTGTAGTATAGTTAAGACCCCTAACTCCAGGCTTCCTTTTTCATCTGCTTTTAGAAGTCCTCTTAGAAATAGGTTATAGGTCCCTTCCAATTCTTAGCACTCTGTGATTCTATGATCTCAAGGTGTCTGCAAATCACGAATTGAAAACAATTGCATGCTAAGGTGCTTTTTGTAGTGAGAGGTGCTTACCGCTGCGTTACAGCCCCATTGGGACCTAGAGTGGGGTTTGCAAAGACTAGGCTTTATACACAGAATAATACAAGGGAAATCAATGGAACTTCTCCTGCAGTGCACTTGTACAACCTCTTCTGGACCTGAAGCATCAGGACTCAGCAATGGGTTTGAGTAAGAGCTGACAAGAATGTGTCTGCTCAACAGTATAGTTCTTATCCTAGTTTCTTCTTAAGTAAGTCTGTGGACTTTGCAAATAACTCTCTACTCTTTTGTTATGGTTTTCCAGGGTACTCTTGAGTGTAGAGTCTTTATAAGTGGACAGTGTTAAGTGCTATTATTGCTGGTGGGAGGATCCTGTTTTTAATCAGCTCCGTTCTTTCTTGATTTTTATGCTAAAAGCTTTGGAGTATGGATGGTTTATGTTTCTCATGGATAGCTTCTGCTTTGTCACATTGCATTTCTGTCACTGGAAACTGGTCGTGAAATCTTGGAAAAAAGTAGATTCTGTAATGAGATGTTTGTCTGAATTGAGCAAAGTTTTATTAGACTTTCTACTCTAGTCAGACTGGTTTGTCACACAGGCAATGATGATCGCTCTTAAGCAACAAATATATTGGCAGTAGCTGTTTTGCAAAAAACGTTATTTTGTAGTCCTCACTGGAATGAAGTTAATGCCTTTTTTTGTAAAGCATTTTATTTGAAAATACAGCCTTTAATGTGAACAAAAACTTTTAAAGCTGAAATACTTGAAATGTAGCAGTACTTCAACAGTCTCTTTCTGTGCTGAAGTGCTGTGCATACACAAAGTGGCAATAGAAATATACCTGTCCTGATGTTGGTGATGTCAGTAGCGAGATGCCTACTGTGTTAAATAGGAATAAAGCTAAATCACCTGTACGGGCTGACCGCCAAGAAGGAACAAAAACGAATGCAATTAAAGAACTGTGTTTTATCTGCCAACCACCGCAACATTCTCTGTGCAACCAAAAGGAACGGTGTGGTTTGTTTGCTCCATATCCAGGTACTCATTCCAGCTGCAGTGTTCATTGGCCTTCACAATGACGACTGCTGTGGGTGCTTTGGCCATGAGGGCTGTGGAAAGAGCTGTGCGGTGAGTGATCGTGTATATCTCAGTCCCAGGTAATCCCAAAGACAAGGCAATGGCTGTGCTGAAAGTTCATGTTTATGTCTGCTGTGCAGATGCTGTCGTCAGTTCTGGCAGCCTTTGTTGGGATCCTTGGCTCTGGATACTGTATAACCATTTCAGCACTGGGCTTGTCTCAAGGACCATATTGTTTTACCCACCTAGAGAGAAACTGGATCTATCCTTTCACTGACTCCTCTGGAGGGTAAGTTGTCTGTTCATGAGGATGTTGTATCCTCCCCACGTACACGTGGGCTTTATTCCAGTGCCTTTCAGCAATGTCCAATAACCATATACCAAAATTTATTCATAACTTTATCCTTCCCACTTATTAAGAACTTAACAAAGGGCATCAGGTACCCTTGCTGCTGCAGTGTAAAACCAAAGCAAGAGAAATACATATAGGTAATTAAATTTATATATCATACATCATGTCCATGAACATCTCTAATAAAGTATAAAGTTTTAGGACTTTGAAGGATTTACAAACTAGGAATAGTGGTTGTTAAGAAATTTGTCTTATCATTTGTGTAAGAATCTGTTTTGCCAGGCTTGCTTCTGAAGCTGCTTTGCAGCAGCATAAAGTGGCACAACGCCCACATTAGTGACAATGGCATAGAACCTCATAAATGAAACTTAAGAAGGTTTTTAGGAATCTTTGTACACTGCAGGGCGGAGAGGACAAGAAGCTCCTAATTATCCCTAATTAGAGTTCTCCTGCAAAAGAAGTCTTAGTGTGCTATTCCCCATTAATGCACATAAATCCTGATATAGTTTATATCATGGCATGCTTTTAAAGTGTTTGTATGTTTGGCAACCTCAAGGCTGTATCTAGCAGCAGCTTATTGCTTATGCCAGACTAGAAGCAGTTGGAGTATTAAGAAGCCACATAAAGCTCTTTGCATTAGAGTTTGAATTTTATATGTCACTTGTGTCTCTCCCAAGAGGGGTCATTCCTCTTTCTCCATCCTCCTGACCATGACTGAGTGTAAAAGATCTAGGTTAAGTCCTTGCTGAAGGCAAGTGCTGATGTTCTCAAGATGTGAGTAAGCAGTAACAGCTGAAATATTGCAGTACCCCTCCAAATTTGTTCTGTGTTTGGCTCGTCCAAGTAAAGATGTGAGGGCCCAAAGACACAGCACAGGAGAGTGACCCAGTTGCCTCAGATCAGTGACTGCTATCTTTAGAAAAAAGGCCCAGTCCTGCAAAGCTCTGTGATTGTTTTGAGAAAAACCTTTGCTCTTTCAGCTTTCTTGAGTTTGTGCCTCACTTTAATCAGCAACAGGAAATTCTGCCTTTATAGTTTAGATTATTTTTTAAAAACAAATTAAGACTTAGCAACAATGTGTGGTTGATATTCCAACATGTTCCTAAACCGAACAGACCTTGCATGGAGTAAACCATTGCTTTTTCTATTCCCTTTGGAATCTATTCCCAAGGGAACCTAGCCTATTAGGACTCTGTAGAGTGAATACCCTTGATGCAGTTACAGACTAGACACAATTTGGTTCTAGTGTATGGTAAGTATTCCATTCTGACACAATTTAATATGCTTCTAATTGCTGTGTACAGGTACTTGTTCGAGTATAACAAGTGGTCTGAATGTCAGGAGCCTCAAAACATTGTGCAGTGGAACGTCACCCTCTTTTCCATCCTCCTTGTTTTGGGAGGAATAGAATTCATTCTGTGCTTCATACAGATAATCAATGGCATTCTTGGAGGATTGTGTGGGTTATGCTGCAGTCATGAGGAAGTAAGTAACTTGTAGATATACCCATGCTTCTCAGATGAACATGAAACTTGTTACTTATGCTACTGTGGAGTCTTACTCAGCAGTTACTTTCTAGATATTCATAAGCAACAGTTTCCTGTACAGCTGTTTCTATAGCCCTGTTGTGATTAGAATTTTCAGGTAGTGTTTGATCACATGCTATGAGCTGATTCCTCAGCTGTCACAGTGATGTTAATCTGCATGAGAGCTAGGAGCTAGAGGGCTTTTTTTCTGTCTGATGACACATGCGATCATCAGCACTGTATAGGTGATAAAACTGAGATACAGATCTCCTGGTGGTTGTGGTCTTTGCCTAAACTGTTGTTGCATAGTGTGGTGCTTGTTTTAACTATATTGTGTTAGCCTTGTGTTTTGTCCACAGCAGCTCATAAACTACTGACAGTATGCTGCATGTAATGAGAACTGCAGCATCCTGGCCTTGCTTAGCAAAAGTAAGATAAGAGAAGGAATTAAATTGCACATAGCTAACAAAATCTGCAGACGGATCTGGAGGGTTTTTTACGGTGGATTTTTTTTGAGTGAGGAAAGGCAATTTTCTCCAAGTTTCTTTTAAGACTTGTTAAATAGTTTGGACATATTCCAAAATCGGTATCAGAGCGCTAGCATTGGAATCCCTGTGGCTTAAAGTATGAACAAGATATAATTTATATCACACACTATAGGTAAGCGTGTGTTTCACATTTTTAAATGACGTAGTTGAGTGCTGGGGCTCTTTCAAAGCTATTACTGTTTTCTTCCTCCTGTCTTCTTTGCTCTAACTGCAGTATAGAAGAGCTATGCTACGGTTTTCTAAACGTGGTCAGGTTAATGTTCACATTTTTATTTGGATGCAATGTTGACATTCTTTCCGTTAATATGTTTCTTTCTTTTTGTTCCCCCCTGCAGACGTATGTTTGCTAGAAACCTGACAATACATTGACATCGGTGCATGTGTGTGATGTAATGAAAATTCTGTGGGTGTTCTTTTTTTTTTAACATTCCATGCATACTGAAATACACATTTTTGTCACATATGCTGTTGCCATGAATTTAACTGACTTGGGGCCAGCCTTTGTTGTTGGAGTCATATGCAGGTTTTCCATCTGCCTGGACCAAGAGGCAAAATGTATCTTGAATTTCTAAGGTTCATTTCAACTTGGTATAGGCAACAGCCTGAACACATGTCACTAAAGTGGCTTTATTTATTTTTCTCTTTCTACTGACACAACAGCTGAACTTTGTCCTGCTTTCCCAATAAAGTTGCTCTTTCATTCCGATCTTGGAATGAACACAAACCAAATCTAGTCTGGCCTGGATAAAAATGAATACTGGATTTTGGTCAGCTGGACCAAAACCAAAGTAGCAGTAAAATGTGGATGACTAAGGGCTTTTCAGGATTTTGCTGAACTTCCCCTGTATTTCAAAAATAAAGATTTGTATTAAAAATACCCAGGAGGTGTCAGTGATTCCTTCCCTGCCCATGCTGAAACACTGCTTGCCTGGTCTTGGAGTAAAGGGCAGTGGTGGCATAAAAACATGGATTTAATGCAGTCAGGTTATAACCTGGTTTTCCTCTCTGGCAGGCTCTGCCAGAGTGGGAACTGCTTCCTTGCTCGGTTTGGCTCATTTACTGAAACAGGTGTTTATTCATCAATAAGGGTTCAACAACAGCTCTGGGACAAACACAACTGCACACGGGGAGTCTTAGTCCTGGGTCAAGGCTGGCAGTTCCCAACTGATGGCCAGCCCAGGGAGCTGAGGGGGGTCCCTGCCCTGCTCTGAGCCCCTCCTGCCCTCCCAAGGGCGATCATCTCCTGCTTGCTCCGTTACAGGCCTGAGATAAAACATGATGTGGACGTGACTCCTGTTCTTTACCTCACTCAGCAGACCCTCAGGCCTCACAGCATTCAGGGAATACAGTCCAAATTCAGGTCAGCAAACACAGATTAATCTGAAATACCTGACTTCACCAGTTATCAGCCTGAAGGCATTATTGTAAGGTCCTGTGCAAGAATTTAGAGTGAATGTTTCATCACAAGTACATCTGAATAACGTGCTGCCAACAGCAATTGCTGGCAATGGCATTTTTCGAGTGAAAACCAAAGTGTGATATGCTCTTTATTTCAAAGAAATGAGGCTCAGTTTTGGAATTTAGCTGTTCATATTGTCTTTGAAAATAAGCAAGTTAGTTTCTATTCATAGGAGAAAAAGAAGTTCCTGTGGGTGTCAGTGCATCCTTAGGCTATTTGTAACTAGGAGGGTGATCTTTAAAGGTAGCCAGAAGCTTCAGGTGAATCTTAGGCTATCGGTACAGTCAAATCTGCCCTGTACAAATACATACCTGAAAAAAATAAGTTAACTGTGAAAACAAAATTGTCCACATATATCTACAGCAGCACAATAATTTTCAGATGAAAAGAGTTTGTGTTTAGAATCTCAGAATACCTGAATTTGGCAATTACATTTATTAATACCTAAATACATAGAAGTAGTTGAGGGACTTTAATGCCATTTAATGACATTTCTTTGTAGTGTCTACCCCTGTCCTGTCCTGCTGTGGGAGGGAGGAAGGAGAATATGTGCATGCACATGTGTATACACACTAAATTCCTTGCAGCTGTGTGGTATGGTATCTTTCTGTGTGAAGATATACTGTTTTAAAAATATCTGCAAGTTTAAACGGGGTGTGGAAGGAGAGAAAGCGGAAAAGAGAGTCCTCAATTGAATCATGTATAATTTCTATGCAGCTTAAAGATTTTTGCCTTTATTCTTGCGTAATGGTTATTTGTTTTTCTGGTACACACAATTAATTAAAGAACTGAAACAATTTTAGAAATTCCAATACACAGAGTGATTAGTCAGGAGTTTAGGCTTGAAACTTCAGCACAAATGCATGTAGCACTAACAGATCCCTGTAGCACTAATGCACAGCATTCCTGCTCATTATTTATATTGTCATGTAAGAAATGGCCAGCTGGATTCCTTTGTTGCCTGGTGCATAAGACAGTGTTTTGAGAGGTTTATCAGTTACATTGTGGAGAAGTGATTGGTTTAGGTTGTATTCATTGAAGCTGGCAGAGAAGTCACTCATACAGAGTAAACCTGACTTTTCGGTAACAGGCTTGGCATCAACCCATGAATAATGACAGCAATGGAAAAGCAGTGCTTGCGACACTTGGCAAGATATTTGAGAAACAGGCTTACAGGTTTGCTTAATTCTTAGTGTAAAATAGTTGTTTCCTGTTCCAGTGGCATCATGTGCCAGCAAAATGACCACACTGTGATTTGGTATTTGCAGAGCTCAGTTTAAAAACAAAGTCGTGAAGCAGACCGCTGGACTCCTGCAGAACAAATGCTGCTTCAGTCATCACTTCCCAAGTTAGCTCCTTCTAATCACAACAGGTTATAATGGAAATAGCAGCAAATTTGATTGTAAAATAAGATGCTTGCTACTAATTTTGGCCTTTGCTTTTAAGAAAATATTTCAGCCAATTATATGATCTTTGAGTTTTGTACTAAAAAAATCAGTCATGGGGATTGGATGTGCATGATTTTAATGCAGCTGTTTTCTCTGTTCTCTATGGTGCAGTGTTGATGACATGAGTTCTCTCTCTGCCTATGAGTCTGGAAAGGCAGGTTTGCTGCTGATTCTGATTAGAGGGAGACCTGAAAAAAAGCGTCCATAGTTAGGAGAGAGTAAAACAGGAAATATATGAAGATCCAGAATGAGGACTTCAAAATGAAACCTCCTAGAAAAAGAGGAGAGTCACAGCAGAAGGAAATGGGCGTAGTGGTACTCTCACTCATTTCCTTGCGTGATCTCATGTTACGCGATAGTATGGAATTAGTTACAACATGCAGTCCAAATAGCTTTTATGAGAGGGTGAGAGAAGCCTCGTGTGTGAAGAGCCTGAAACAGCTCATGAGGAAACACAAGGAAGATATGTTGTGATGTCATTGCTTCTAAAATCAGCCTTCCTGCTTTTGATAGAGCCCTGGTTTGGTTTTTTATTTTTCCTCTGACTACATTTTTCCTATTGAGTAAAGGCTAAGCTCATTCTTGAATTACTTTTCTGAAGACTCAGGGGCATAGACTGAAGGCTTGGGTTGTGCTGCAAGTGTTTGAACTGCCCTGGCTCTGTGTTACTGGGATAGTGTTTAGATGCTCACGGGTTGGGGAATGATGACATGTTACAATGGGAAAGCTGTTTGACTTTGGCTTTGCACAGTGCAAACAGCAGGCGTTTCAAAAAAACAGCCAGACCCTTTGTCCTGCACAAGAAGTCACGTGTACATAGATCAGGTCTGTAGCTGTGCAAGCTCAGCTGTAAGCACAGAATGAAACAATTAGAGAAAGAGTAGGATTTAATTTGCAAAACAGTGCAGCCACGAAATGCAGTGGGAAAGAGTAATTGATTAAAAGTGCGAAAGTAAGTCTGCCTTGCAGTTTCTATCCAGTGTATTTGGGCTTCTATACTCTCTGCAAGATGGCCCAGACTCAGCCTGCTGTTGCAAGTCAGCAACATTTTGGTTCCCCCTTAGGGTTCTGTTAATAAATCTCTGTAGTATGAGGCACAGTGTGGCCTTCTGTACAAAGACAGGACATATTTATCATCTTGCAGCCCCCTTCTTCATGCTGCAGTAAGGTTGAAAAACCTTGCTTCTGTCACAAACTGTGTTGCAGTTCATGTCGTGGGGAGGAGGACATTTTTGAGCAGTCACTAGGAAATGAGAGCTTTGAAGTTCCTTCCTGAGTCTGACTCCTAGACAGATTTCATTTGGAAGATCACAAAGGAGGATCTTTTAGAAGGGAAATGACTACTTAAAGACATGCTTAATACACGACAGTGAGTTTACACAGTGATATTCATCTGTTGTTCTGCTAGCTGTTAAGCACTTCTGTCCCTGGAATCACAACCCCGGTCACTGGGTCCTGTGAATATGAAATGACTGAATCAAGCTGGGGAGGTCAAAACACCTCTTATATTGAAAGTCTTGTAAACTTTTGTTAGCGTAGAAGAACAAAACTTCCAGAGTTCTTGAGAGATGGCTTTGGAGACATGTGGAAGCTGTTTGAGCTGCTTGCTGATACCTCTCGCGCTTTGGAGTATTGTTGTGAACATCCTCCTGTACTTTCCAAATGGGAAAGCTCTGCATGCTGCCAGTTACCAGCTACCCAACTATGAGTGGTATTTTGAAGGGATCTGTTTCTCGGGTGTGATGGTAAGTGCTCAGTCTGTGGATTTTTAATTGCATTCTACAGCAAATAATTTTGAATTTCTCTTCAGCGGTGTAATTGCTTTAAAGAAAAAAGCATATGGATTACTTTCACAAAAACACTGCAGGCAGAAAAACTCAACCAAGCTGTAAAAAAAGTTAGTATACTGAATGACAAGTTATGTATGCTGTTAAGTGCAAGTGATTTTGTAGGGTGGGTTGGGGGTTTTTTTTCTGCTTTTTGTTTATATGTAATTCATGCTTGTATTACGGAGGCAAATACTACGTTGATTTAATTGCCTATGGAGGCTGAATTAGAGCTCTTTTACCCAAATGAAACAAAAAGAGCTTCTCATAATGGTTCCGTTGTTTTTAAGAGCTGTATGAAGTCCAGTATTTAGAAGACTGAATACAGCTCACAGTGCATCAGGTACTACTGTTGTCAGGCTAAATATAGAGAATTGTCTCATTGTGATTAGCATAGTAGGATTTTCCCTGTTAAATTGGTAATATGATCATCTGCAGTAATAAACTACCATGGAGTTGCCCACTGTTCATGCTATTCACTATGTTCATAAAGAGCTGTAGCCTCAGGAACAGAAAGCGGTTATGTGATCAAAGTGCATTGCACACAATCAGTGCTTTAAAAGGGTTTATCTGCATAAGTGAGGTTTTTTTATGAAGGTGCTGAACTGTTATTAAAACATTAGACATTCTCTTGAAATTGTGTATTCTCCTTAAAGCGGAAGAAAAACCTTCTGTTCTAGCAGAAGGAAAAAACTACCGGACAGAGGAGTCAAACAGAAAAGCAGTTGCAAACGTATGAAAAAGTTAACTGCAAGAGTGATACTGGTATTTTGAAGCATTTTTAGCCTTAAGATTATTACCAATTTATTAAAAATGCATGTATCATTCTGTTACAAACCGGTCAGCAGTATATGAGAGGATAGTGTTGTGATTCAGGAATATTGTCTTCTCATACTTCCCTTTTCAGACCTGTGCCTCTCTGAATGGCAGTTTGTGGTTCTGAAGCCCAGGTTCTATTTATCAAAAAGACTCTAGGATCTGGCTTAAATAATCCAATAGTCTGAAAAAATCGGTATGGATACTTGACAAACAAATGAAAGTCCAGGTGAATTTAATGAAAATTTGCATCGCTGACATTTTCTAGTGTAAGTGTGTTGGTAAGGAAGGCAATACCCTGATTCATGTGCCTGTGTCAGCAAGAAGGTGTTGAACTGATGTGTTTGTATCAATAAAATATCCTTCTTTTCACTGGGTATTGATTCTTTTACTTGTGAACTTGATTTTATTGTTTCGGCTTCACTGGTGCAGCTGTGCCCAAGCTCGTAGCGCTTTGCTGTGATGGGAGATGCTGTACTCTTGTCTTTCAAGTACAAGACACAAGTACAGCGACAGCCTACTAAAAGTACTCCAGTTCCACGTGTGCCTTGGGTAATTGTGCTGCCCTACAGATCAGCTTTAAAATATCAAGACAGCAGAAGAGATGCAGTCCCTGCCTTCCACAGGTGAAGGAAACTTCGGTGAAGTATCTGCAGTCATCTCACTGATCTTATGATGTCCCCTTACAGATCCTTCTTTTGGCAGTAATTCTAATAACGCTGGAGTGTAGTGTGTTCTATCGGTGCTGCCAGAGTGAGAGCTGTAACAAAACTTACAGAGTGAGTCTGTGTTTTACTTTTGTGCATCTCTTTAGCATTTGTTTTGAATCCTTCCTGCTCCTGTTTTTCCAGCACATCCTGCTGCCCTCTCCACTGCTCTGTTTACACTTCCTTTCACAGAGGATTCTAAGCTGGGTTGCAAGGTCACACAAAGAGTAGCTTCTTAAGCAGGATGAAAGAAAATTAGACACACATTTTCCCCAAATCCTTGTAAAATAAAATAAGAATATAGAATGAAGCACATCAGCTAAACAGCTTCATCCCTTTGCCTGTATTATTTGGAAGTTATGTTTTTCAGAAATGACTCAATACATGCTATCTGGGATGCAGACATATTTAATATATGATTGTGTTCCTCTGATGTTTTGGGAAACAACTTTACAAAAATGCAAGTTTAAAAACCCCATCCAAATAATATATAACTTAGACTTGTAGAACTGTCTTAAACTCTGTATTAATCTTTATTTTGTATGTGTATTCTTACTATTCTTTACCTGCTATTTTTCTTTCTGATTTTTGAAGAATGGGAATATCAAATGTGAAATTCAGCCCCAAGGAAGTAGCTAGGCGGTCTGAATGACCATATTTGCTGTTGACACTATCCCCACACAGTAATATTTCTCTCTCTCTTTACTTCAGAGTTTTATTTCGATTGTCCTAGCCCTGCTTGGAATTGCTTTCTCGGGATACAGTTGCATCATTTTTACCCTGCATTTGATTCAAGGCCCTTTCTGCAATTCATCAAGTGGATGGAATTATATTTTCAAAGACACAGCTGGGGGGTAAGAAACATTGGTGTAACTCTTCTGGAAGAAATTGTTAATCGAATCAGTAGCCAGAAACATTCTTCTTACTTCAGTCTGGTGTTTCTCTAATAGGTACCTCACAGATTACCCTGCCTGGTCTAAGTGCACGGAACCTGCTAACATAGTGGAGTGGAACATCATTTTACTCTCAATTTTGATAGCTCTCAGTGGACTGCAGTTGATCCTCTGCATTCTCAAAGTAGCTGCTGAGTTGAAGCGAACGCTCTGTGGGACCTATTCTGTTTTTGTCCAGGTAACAAAACATCTGAGGTTAATTTCTTCAGCATCTCCACATCACTGTAGCTTCAGCAATTTTTCTCAGTTGGGGACCTACCCTTTTGGTTTATCCATTCTCTATTCTACTGCATATTTTTTCCAGAGAATATGTACTGATTATACATTTGTTGGTTTTGATTAATCCACTAATTTCTTGTGGTATACAGAGGTTGGTGGCTGCTCACTGTGACCTTTAAGACTAGGACTGAGAAGAAAAAAAGTGGTTAGGAAATTAACAATGATGCCAAGTCCATTACTCCTATGTCAGCAGAGGTTGCAGAGCACCTTTCTTCTAATATTCAATTTACAGACAGCAATGATGAGAGAGATTAGCACTTCGTTTTTTATTTGCAGGCTGGGATTCTCTGAAAATGGCAAGGAAATCATTGCTGCTTCTCCCCCACCTCCAGAAAAAGAGAGAGATGGCCTCTCCATGATCCATAGTGGTAGATTTGAGTGCTACAAAGAAAAATGAAACCCTTGTCTTAAATCTCTGTCTGTCAAGCTTCTCTATTTTGGATGAAGCATATTTGAACTGTCTGAGATCTACATTTTTCTTCACCTGTCGTGTTGCGCCTAGCAGGGACAGTTCACTTTTTACCCTCCAACTTGTTGTGACAATAGGCATGCTTGAATACAGTGGAACTACTTTTGTATTGAAATCACCATTTTTGGTTTTTAATAAACTGCTGTTGAACTGCTTTTGCACTCCCTTGTCATTGCTTAGGCTGTACAACTATTTGCTGTTCCAAGAGGGCCTGGTTCAAAGCCCAGTACATCAGGAAGGGTTGTTAGTGCATGGCGTGAAGCCATGATTTCTAAATGAATGAATTTTAGTTACAGACAGACCATGATGGCAATGGAGGGCAGAGCCTACCCTGCTCCGTCCGTCTTAGAAGTTCTTAACTGCAAAAAGCAATTACTGAAAAAAGTCTATCAACTCTTCCTGTGGTAAAAAAGGCACCTACACCTGACTGACAGATCAGACACACAGGTCTGAACTCAGCTGTGCTAATTGGTACATGTTAATAGCTGCACTGGGTTTCTTTTCACATTATACTTAGAGGCAAACATTTTTCTTTTAGTCAGCTATGATGTGACTTGAAGGAACATATGAGGGAACCTTGTGAGCACCCAATGCTAGTTTATTAAGATTGTTCCAAGTGTCCTGACCATGCTACAATCGAAGGCTAACGTTCCCGACAATAATGATCAGATGAAAAAGAATCATCTGTTTTAAATTAGCAGCTAAAAGGTATTTTTACTTTCTCAGAGAATTATTATTTCATTCCCAGTGAAAATTCAGGGATTCACAATGAAGTCAACATCTGGCCCATTTGCCGTTGCATGGGCAGCATTTGGCTGTATTCAGCACTCTGGATTTTAGACAATGAACACCCAGAGGAAAGAGAAATATGTACTTCAGATTTGCAGTAATGCATGTATCCCTTTACATCAGAACTAGTGGGAATCAGGTGCACTATCATCAAATATTAAACACTGTTAGAAATGCAAACCACACAATAAGTGTCAGCTTTGGGTAAGTTATTTAGAAAAAAATATACAATTTATCAGTCATTTAATTCTGTTTCAAGACAATATTGAGATTTTGCCTTCATATTCTTTTATCAGATTGTTTTGAATGGCTGATTTCTTCCTGTAGGATTTCAAGAATGCGTCTAAAATTTTAATTGCTTAGTTTCTTTTAAGTTGCAAGAAGTAATAAAGTAATTAATGATATTTAGGAATGGGGCTAGTCTTTTGGGAGGTGGTTCAAGGTGACATGGATGGTCAGAGGTGCGTGATGCAAAGGCATGATTATAAAATGAGGACTGTGTCACTGCACGCTTGTTTTTCTCCAGGCTTAAATATGTGATACATCATTTATCTTAAATGATAATCCTGCCTTTTTACGGATTTGTGGATATCGTTTGTAGACAGAAGGAAAAGAAAGAAAACTTAAAAATCAACCTGTACTCCTACCAAACATCTCAGAGAATCTTGCTGATTTCTTGCCTGCAAACTCTGGATCTGTCTTTAATTTATCATTTTTTGTGTGACTGTGTCTGGTGAATTTACATTTCCACTCTATCACAGACATCTCCTATTTTGGGGGCTGAAATTAAATAAGGAGACATGTAATGTAGTTCTTGTTGAACTTCTTGATCCTGCAACCCTCTTTACCCGTAATCCAGAATCTGGCATCTCCATTGCCAGAGCCAGATTCAACTATGACTTGGTGGTTCAGCTTTTAAAGGGGCAATTTATTAATTTGAAATTGGTGGTAGGAATACTAAGGTCTAACAGTGGGTTGTGTTTCCAAATTTAACAGCCAGTTTCATGCAGGGCTTTTGGATGTAAGGCAAAGTTAACCTTGGTCTAATCAATGTAAGTCCTGATTCAATCCTAAATATTTTGTTTCTAACAATAGGTGCTATGAGCTGTGCCTGGTAGCAGAGCCAAGATTCCTTTAAAGAATATTAATTACCTGGCTTGAAATCTAGACATAACCAATTATCCAGATGGTGGTGTTTGAGGCAACCTGACCATCCAGCTGCAGTACACAGACCTCAACCAACAACAACAGGGAGAAGTGGCCCTCGGGGCCAGGACAAGGGTTGCGCCATGCTGGAATATGAGAAACCCTTTTTTTGCACAAGAGTTCCTGGACATGAAATGCACGTCCTGCCTGCTGAAATCCCCACATAAAACACCCAAGGCACAACAGGAAGAAAGCTGCCAATTTGAGTTTATAATGTCCTGGCAGGGAGGAGTTAGTGCTGAATCTGCAGTAAGAGTTCCAGCATTATTTGTCCCCCACAGCCAGCGCGTTTTGCCAGAGTATTAGGATTCTGTGTCTGGAACAGTAACGCCATTTATTTAAAAGGCTGCAGCTGGAAATCACTGTAGACACTCAGTTTTGTAGTAAAATACTGTGGAGCCCCATCCATACCTTTGCATTTTAGGGTATATTAATCCTTGTGTAGGTAAAAGTGACTCTTGCTAAACTACGATTTCCTGAATGTTCCCATTATGGATAGAGGGCTTTTCCACACAGAGCGGCAGAGGACAAATGAAGCTGCACCAGCTCTTTAAAGGGTGTTTAACTGCAGAGGTTTGCAGGCCACCAGAGCAGCAGCATGGACAGCAGGCAATAGACACACATCATTCAAATACAGGAATTGTGAAATGATGGGGGTTCAATTCAGCCTCACTGTGTGATCTTATTGAGACCTTTTGTCAGAATATTCCGTTTGGGAGTTTGTTTATTCTTTTCTTTCAAGGAAAATTGTTGAAGTAAAAGATCTGCTTTATCTTTTCAATGCAATTTTGGGGATTTAAAAAACAGTGAGAGTATTTGATCATCCTCAATATGAGAAATGAGGTACTATGGTTTAAAACAGTAAAGGGATATTCATGACACCAAACTGCAGACTCGTAATTTAACCAGTTAAATAGGGTCTTTTTATTTAGGTCCTGAGAGAAGTTCCTGCTTTTCAGACACCCTCTGAAGATAATACAGCCTTGAGAAGCTGAGGTACTTTGGTCAGTTTTTTGAGTTCCTTAAGAAAGAGGAGTGTTCTTAGGCATACAGATAATCTGAACGTTTGGGGGAGGCACAATTAAAAGTGGGAATGGAAAAATATTGCCTGTCAGAAGTTTTTGTTCTATTTTTACAAAAGAACAACATGCAGTTCTTTTTCAAATCAAGGAAGAGTAATTTAGGTGATTCAGGGGTCTAAGGCAAAGTAATTTTTATTTTTACCCCCAAATAAATGTGGAGATTTCAAGGGTATTGCTCGTGTGGTTTTTTCTCTTCATCAGTCAAATGGAAATCTGAACAAAAATAAACCAAATAGCCTACATATGCATGAACAACTTATTTATTTAGGACTGTATTAAAGAATGACTTGGAATTTAAGTATTAGAACAGGAGCTAAATGCTTTCTCATTTTTACCTCACTTAATTTACAAATGGGGCAAATGCAACCTGGATAAAATGATCTTTCCACGGCACTACTGATCTTCATCCGTGGCAAAGGAAAAAAATCCCTGCAGAAATAATTTTGAACATGTGACATCAACCTGTGAAACTCCAGAATTTCATCATAGATTTGGTCAGATTTCAAAATCTCGGGTTTGGCTTACTCCTTTAGAGAGAAGTAGTGTTCTCCATTTAATCCAGATGTGTAGAAGGTTCCAGAAAGTGAGATTATGAAATTCAATATTCTGACAGTGCCTGACAGGAATAATGACTAAAATTGGTGAATTATCGTGTACCATAGTCCTGGTGACTTAGATTTCCAAGTCTAAAATCCAAGACTTAGATTTTTATGTCATTAAAGAGAAACTGCTGTACTTTAGTTATGGTTGGAATCTTAGTCTTCTATCGAAAATAATCACAATTTTTGTGACCAGTATTAAAATAGCTGCCCAGGAGATGGTGCTTATTACAGATAATTTAAAGCTGCCATACAATGGAAAATTGTAATTGTAATTTAAAATGAGTGTGACTGTGTCAGTGCTCAGAGCACAGATGACGTTTTTAAAGAATTCCCAAGTGACTGAAAATACATATTTTTTAATAGAAGTTTGCAGGTGGCTTTGTATGCCTAAAGCTTCAGACACAACCATGTTGTAATGGATATATACTAAAAAAAAGTGCCATTGCAAACTTTAGTTAGGTGGTTTTTAAGCGTTCTGTGTTTAAGGTCTGATTTTGTTCTTATTTTTCAGTGAGACTGATACAAAATGTTTACAGAACTTGAATAAAGCAAAAGAAGCCTTTGGCACTGGGTAGTGCATTTGGATAATGGTAACAGTTAAGATTATCTGGATCTTACGTTTTTAATCATTGAAGAATGTGGCTTATCCTGTCTGGCAACAGACTAGGAAGAAGGTAACATAGGGGGGGTCATTTTGTGGAATTTCTGAGCCTCATTTCAGCAATACTAAAACTGCTTGGAAAGGGGATACAAATCTCCCCACCTCCATCCATGAATAACTGGTCCTTTCCATCCCTAGGAATATGCGTCACACTTTGTGCTAAAATTATATTTCCAAGGGAACTGTGGTGGGTAGCAGAGCTAACCCAAGCATGCGCTGGTGGGTGCACTGGTCCCGGTGACCTCAGTCCTCCCTTTTCTGCTTGTGCCACACCAGTTTGGTGGTGTGAACAGGCAGGAGCAGGCACAACTTGGCCTCCTTTTGTCAGTGCAGAGCAGATGCACAGGGAAAAAGTGTCACTTAGAACTTTTCATGGTGTGCTTGAGAAATTGTATTCTTGTGCCACATATCATAGGGATTATTTTCTCTGCAGCATACAAGCTGTAGAGAGAGCGATGAAGATAGCAAAGAACGTAATTAAGCTTAGGTCTGTAAATCCATTTAAATCTGCTTTCAATTCAGTGACAAGGTTTATGACAGTCTGAATACTAATTTGTGTGATTGTAGGCTGGCAGAAATAGAAAAAATGTCTCTGATTTTCTGAACTGACGAGATTACCAGAATCCTTTGTTTGCTCTTGACACACAGAGACATTGTGCAATTGGTTTCATTGTGTTCACAAAAGCAAACAGGAGCAGGGAGGGGGAGGTAAGGATGTGGGGAGTAGGAGGGATAGGAACATATAAAGGGAAATTGCATGTGCCTGTCCTGTGTTTTTATTTCATGTTTTCCACAAGGTACATGTTCACAAAATGAAGCTATTTCTCCTAAGCTGCTTGCTGGTTTCTTGCTGTTGCCAAGCTGGGGCAGTGAACAGGGAGTACTATATTGGCATTACAGAGACTGCCTGGAACTATGCACCTGGTGATGCCAATGCCATCTCTGGGCAGCCTTTTGCCGAAGAAGAGTAAGTAAAGCAGTGTCACTGGTTGAGTTTTATTTTACAACTTCATCTGGTTTAGACACCAGGGCCGGACTGAAAACCTGGTGAGTCTTGTTGGTGTCAGTGCATTTTCTGTCAGACATATAAGGGAATTTTGATTTTTTTCCTGGCTTGCTTCAGAATTGCATTCCAATGTTCTGCTAATTCAGAGCATTGGAATATGTAGTGGGGTGTGAATTTGTTGTAATGAAATATTTACTAAGTAGAGACTAGAATGAGACCCTGAATGTCTAAGGTATTAGTGCTGAAGAGATGATTTTTGCTGTTGTTTTTAAACGCAGAATTTTGACAAATTTAAAACTTCCCTACTGAGCAGAGGTTTCGTTTTTAGTTATTCGTTGTGTGCAGGGATGGTTCTCGCTGGTGCAGAAGCACAGCTGGGTACTTCCACCCACAGTGGAGGAGCTGGGTTGCTCGTTACAAGGCAAGGAGGGTCCTGTGCAGAGTGAGAGTAATAAGTAGGCTGAAGATATGTAGGGTGAGGAGGAGGGGAGCACCCTGGAGGTCTGAATAATCAATAAAGAAAACTCAGATATAAAAGGCATCAGAAAAATATTTGAGAGAGAAAAAGTATTCCTTTCTTCTATTTTTTCAGTGCCTTTAAAATTAAATAGGACTATATCAAAGCAAAAACAATGATGAGAGAAATCAGAAATTAGAAAAATCTCAAAAATGCAGTTCTCATTTGGTCTGTGGGTGAGGGATTAGAAGATTTCCTGTGGTTTGTTTTCTCTAGTGAGAGCCTCAGCCAAAACCTTCCAGTCGATCAAGTGTGAGATGGAGCAGTCAGCTTTTCCTTTTTTCCACTCACAAACTCTGTGAATTGTGAGACACTGCCAGGGATTCAGCAGGCTAGTAATTCTGATCAGGGGTGGAAACAGGGCATCTTGTCTGAGAATTGCAGAGCTGTGTTGTAATACAACAAACCACTCCTGCTCACTGCGCTTTCACTGCTTTTCTCTGGTCTGTGATGACCTGCAGCATGGTACATTAATTTCGGGTTTTCAGTGGTTGTATGCCAGCAACGGAGCTGGTGCCTTGTATTGTACTTTTCAGTTTCAGCTTCTCCGATTCCCTTTCTCCTCCTGGACACTTTATGAGGCTGTGCTTGTGTGGAGATTGGTATTTATAGGGGCTGGGAAAAGCACAGTGCAGAAGGAATACTCTACAACTAAATGGTACCTGTTTAAATGGTCCAAGAAGAGCTATAACATGTTTGTTCAATTTAGGTTGTATCTCAAAGCCTCATGCACTCAGAATTATATTAACTGAGCCTTTGCAACTGAGTTTATACTCCCCAAGTGGAGCTCTGAACTGACATTTTAATTACACTTCAGACCTGTGCTTGCCAAGGTACCTACAGTTCCTTCCCCATATGCTCAGACAATACTCTGCCTTGTAGAAAATACTTTGCATTTCTGGGCAGTATTAACTTATTTCACAACAAGGCTTGCACATAGTTGTGCACAGCACTGCAGAGGCCTGGTCTTTATTTGAGACTATTAATTAAAACCACACTACAGATGTGTTTGTGTATTTTCTTTACAGGCAGGCTGAAGTCTTTCTCAAAAGAGGACAACACAGGATAGGAAGAACTTACAAGAAGGCTATCTACATTCAGTATACCAATCATTTCTATGATGTGATAGTTGACAAACCTTCCTGGCTGGGTTTTTTAGGTCCTATAATTAAGGGAGAAGTTGGAGATTCCATTACTATTCACTTGAAAAACTTTGCTTCCAGAAACTACACGCTGCATCCACATGGTGTAAGATACACAAAAGAAAATGAAGGTAAGCTTGATTCATTTCTGTGCCAGAGTTTATCAAAAGTTAATCGTCCCTCTAAATGGTATTGTCCCATAAGGGAGAAGACTGGTCAAGTAAATAGAGATTTAAATTAGGACACAATCAATTTAAAATAGGAGCTAAGTTCGATGATCTTTCAAGAGTGAAATACAAAGCCAAAAGTGGAATTGGTAAAGAAGGCAATCTTAGATCGATATTTTACCTGAAATAAGAGTATTCGTGTTTCAACCAAAATAAGGGTATAAAGGTACACAAGAGATTCAGGTATGGCGGGTATATATAAAAATTTGATCCTGTGAGGAAGATACTGTTAACAGTAATAATGTACTGTTCCAAATTCCTAACACTAAATTTATGTATATGGTATATAAGTTACACAAGAGTTTCTTAAAATGGAGAAACAGATACTGCTTAGTAATTAATTAATGAGATAGAAGTCTGACACACTCTAAGATGTATTCAGGGGTGCTATCGGGGTAGATGATGGCTTGTCCTTGCAATAGCCAGTCTGGCCACACTCAGGGGGATGTTCCGCACTGGATGGCATCAGAATATGGCTGTTGAAAGTTTTATTACTGAGCCTTAAAAACAGTGTGTGAATTGTTGAGAATATGATGTCTCAAAATCACTCTTTAAAAATGTTTCCTTAGAAGAATTTATGAAGTATCAGCCTAGCTTCTAGTATTTTGTGGACTTTTTCATTATAATTAGTCTGTGTCTTAGTAGAGACACACTCTGTGGGATCAGAATAGGGTATTATGTAGCAGTACATGCACTTTTTGGGTTTTATTTCTATTGCTATCATTCCAGCAACATTCCTTCCTATATTCCTTCAGGGCATATGCAATTTTTTAGAACAGTTTCCGAGATTACTATTTAACAAATGTTTTGCAAATATTTGAATTATCTTTTTGCAAGAAGTACATAGTCCCCTCCCAATAAATTAAGGACTAACTTTAATGGGCCATTAATTGAAGTACTCCTACGGACTTCAAAGGCAGATGAAAAGATCCCTAAAGAGAAAGAAAGCATCTACAGATCTGGTTTAAAAGTTGTGGGTTTTTAACCTGTATTCAGATGTTCAGTCCATTTTACTGCAGCGTGTAGTCAACTTTCAGCATGGCAGGTGCTATCCTGACACCCTGTTGTGAATGTGTTGTGCTAATGGTTGCTGCGTGGAATTCCTCAGGTGCTTTTTATCCTGACACCACCAAAGATTTTCAAAAGCGAGATGATGCTGTGGAGCCTGGAGGCCAGTACACCTACACATGGGATGTGACAGAAGATCAAGGTCCAGCTAAAGGAGATGCAGACTGCATAACCAGGGCTTACCACTCCCACATAGATGCTCCAAGAGATGTTGCCTCAGGGCTTGTTGGTCCTTTAATAATTTGTAGGAAAGGTAAACCATAAATAAATAAGTGAGTAAATAAATACATATGCAAGGTGATTGATAATGATCATTGGTAATTATCAGTGAAATAACTTACTGGAAGAGGAGAAGATTACAATTTATTCTGAAATAACTGCTTTTGGTCTTGTCAATTAGCTGCCTTCAGTAGTGTAGGAAGTAGTTTGATTTTGTGTATGAGAATGAATATGATTAGCAGAATACTTTGTCCACAAATCCATACGAGTAAGATACGTGCAAGGAGTTGTAAATACTGATATAAGAAATAGATTAACATGCAATGTTTCTTCTCAGTAATTTTATAGAATCTATCAAAAGGGATTTTTGTTTCCTGGCTATGTCTGTAAGTTTATGTGTGCAGTCACTCAGGAAGTGTCAAAACATGAAGTAAACAGGGTCCAGCCCTACTGAGACTAGAGTTAAAACTGACAAAAAAATAATGTCAATTACCAAAGATTTTGAATATATCACTTTCTTTTTCAGGTACAATGAATAGGGACAGTGATCAACACTTTGATGCTGAATTTATCCTTATGTTTTCTGTGGTGGATGAAAATCTCAGTTGGTATCTAGAGGACAATATCAGAACATACTGTTTTGAGCCTTCCAAAGTGGACAAAGATGATGAAGACTTCCAGGAAAGCAATAAAATGCACTGTGAGAGAACATTATATTAATGTTGCTTGTCACTGATACAAGTGAAGTAGTATTTTTTTGTCTTGTCTCTTTTAAAGATGAATTGTAGATTTTTTTTTTTAATCAAGGCTTTTTCTTAGAGGATTGAGAAAGATTTTTTAAAATAAAAATTTAAAAAGTTTAAAAGTGATGGCAAGTATTGTACAATCAGACCTTTGGAGTTGTGATATAAAATTCTTAGGGGCCAAGAAGCTCTTTGCCAGTGTAATTTTCCCAGGCACTCTAAACAGATTTGTGTTACTTTGTTCCGTTTCTTAGTCCTGAGCTCTGTACTATAATTTCACAGTTTAGAAGAACAGTTTTTACTGTTCGTGTAAACAAATAAGACACCTCTGGCTCTGACATGGATTCCAGAATCAGAGCTATGTAGAGGAAGCATGTGTCTGATACTGGCACTGATTTTCAAAGGTGTGGAGCTTTCTTTTGGGTCTCTTTCTATTTTGAAGAATAGAGCAATGGTTGTATGATACCTGCATTTGAAGAAAAAATCCTAAGGTCTGTGAAGTTAACTGTAATAAACAACATTTTTTTTAGCGATCAATGGATACATGTATGGATACCTCCCAAACCTCACAATGTGTGTGGAAGATAGGATAAAATGGCATCTTTTTGGCATGGGTAATGAAGCTGATATCCATTCAGCCTACTTTCATGGACAGACCTTAATAGAAAGGCATCATCGAGTTGACACCATCAGCCTCTTCCCAGCCACATTCATTGATGCTGTCATGGTACCAACGAGCCCTGGGGAATGGCTGCTCAGCTGCCAAGTGAATGACCATATTGAAGGTACAGTACAAGTTTCAGTGATCAGAATTTTTTTAGCTTGAGCTAAGAGTTTACTGAGTCGCTTTTGCAGGGCTCTTGACCTGGTGATATGCCAAGCAATATTCTCCTCTAGGTAACAAAACTCTCACAGTAATTGAAATGCCTACGAGTGCATTAGATGGGTTTGAGCATGTAGCCATGGGAATCAAGGGATTCTTTTCTCTAATGGACATGATCATCAGCTAGCAGCAATTAGCACAGCTGCACTTTTGCAAGCCTCACCTCTGGAGAAAAAACCAGCATGATGTTTTGCCTCTTGCTGGAGATAACTAACCACAATTTTCTGTTTGCCGACAAAAAAGTTGGGGCTCATTCCATGTTTGGCACGGGGCACCTGACAGGCAGGCTAACTTGCCTGCTGACAAATAGACGTTCTGGAAAGTGCATTGGTGAACAAGCAGAGGTGTTATTTTCTCTTCCCTGTATTATCCTGTATTTTCAGTTTTATTAGCCATATGAAATACTTAGAAGCTAATTCCATGCTTTTGGATGATCTATATTCCTTATAAGTGAAGGGAAGTAATTTGTCACGGAAGTGGGAAAGAACACAGAACTGAAAATCATTCTCCAAGATTTGAAAACTCGGATATAAAAAGAAGTATGTAACCTACAGATTCAACTACACAGAGGTTCCAAGCCTTGAAATAGTTACCACATCAAGCAATGTCCTGATATGGATGAAGCATCCTGGACAAGACTTAAATCCTACAAACTGGCCTGATTTATAGCTGAAAAAGGGCTCTCTTCGCTATATTATTTGTATCTCCAGCAAGCAGATTTGCTGACTGCTTCCCTTAGGATGAAGAGACTTGGGAGTTCCACAAGTAAGCTGTTGATTATATTTAGATGGAGAATGGTCAGTCTGGTAATATCTGATCTTGGCTGAAGTGTTCACTGACAGCACTGTGTCCACCCTACCCTAATCTTCTCTGCCACGCCAGTTGCAGCTTTGTAAGCAGAATGCCCTTTATTGCACCTGTCTGCCTGCTGTAGATACCATGGCTGTGTTTCTATATCCTAGCTCGGCTGATGTGCCTTCTGTTATTGCATTCATCTTCCACTTTGTGATTTTCATATCCATCAGTGGTGTGGGAGTTGTCCAGGGAACAGAAGAGCTGTTGGACTCCCTTGTTGCAGGGAAAGAAAGAACCTTCTCCTTAGGTTTCTCTACCTTTTTTTTCCAGGTGGTATGCAGGCCCTTTTTAAAGTAGAAGATTGTAAGAAATCCACACCAGATCACAACGAGAGTACAAAGATAAGACAATACTTCATTGCTGCTGAAGAAATCATCTGGAATTATGGCCCATCTGCAGTGAACCATTTTACAGGACAAGAATTAATTGTTGACAGGTAAATTCCTCTAATTAAAGAATTTTTATTTTCCAAGCAGAATTGATTTAAGCGTGCTAAATAAGGTAAGACATATGGTAGAACTGACTTTTAAGCAGAGTTGCTCATTGTCCTCATCTGTGCTTAAATATTAATGCTAGAATAAATATCAGACCAAATTAGGTCAATTGTTTTCCTTGTAATCTTACTTTAAATTTTTCTGCTATGTTACTAATTTCACTGGGATTAAGATTAATTATTCTGTCATATGTAGGCTGTGACTCCTGATTATTCAAGATGGTTGATTATTCTGAGTTAGGGAACAAAGTAGGAGTTCATGGCCATTGCCTTAGATGATGAAACTCATGCTAACAGTATCTCATCCAGGAAACAGCTTGCATGAGATAGCTTTGCCCTTTGCACTGTGTTTACACATTTAAGGCCTGGATCAATTCACTGAACACATTGATTCTTCAAGGTTTTCATCTGTGAGTTAAACCATACTTACCTCTTCCACAAGCAACGAGGCACAATTCATTGTTTGACTAGTGCTTGGAAAACACTGAAAGGTCCTTTCTTAGAGAGTAGAAGTGTAGACTGAATCTTCTCGCTTTGTATATAGATGTTACATATTCTTGGTGTTCATATCTGCTCCTGTTGAATTTTTGTAACTTCTAAGTAAAAGAAGAGTAAACTCAAGGTTTTGAAATGTTAACTAGAAATCATCATTGATGAGTCTCTAAGCATACTGGCTTTGTAAGGGCAACAGAGCACAGTGGCTTTTTCTTAATCAGAAGTTAGGGAAGGCTAATGGATTCCTGCACATCTTATATGTGCATGTAAGTGCGTGGCCATACCACTGAAAAGAAACCCAAATGACAAACTCAGCACGTCATACCTCAGAAAACAGGGCTGAAGTCCGACTGCCTTCATATAGCTGAGCATTTTCACTTGAACTGTTTTCATCTATTGCAATTTCTTTTACACAGTGAATCTCACATCTTTTTTGAACAAAGTGGGACAAGAATTGGTGGCTCCTATAAAAAAGCAATTTACAAAGAATACACAGATGGCTCTTTCACTGAACATAAAAAAAGGCTTGCAGAGGAAGCACATCTTGGACTCCTAGGTAAAAGAGCCTAAAATTTTTTCATGTCAAAGATTTACAAGAGTAAGCAGTCACTTCTACTGGTTAGTGAGCAGTGTCCCCACCTCCAAGGAGAAGCCCTCAGCTCTCCCTGCTTCCAGCAGTCACTAGTGCCTGTGGTTTCCCCAAAGGTGTAAAGAAACCCCTGAATGCAAGGCTGTCACGGCACCCAGCTTCCCCGTAGGAGCATGCCATGGTCTCCAAGGGTCAGGCTCTGAATTACAAGGCCAGGCTAGGTAGGTTTAGTCCTATTGATAACCTTGCTGCTTCTGGCATGGGCTGGTGCTAATGTCTGTAAATCCCTTTCCAAAGAGAGGAACTGTCCTGAAAGTCACTGGGCCTCCACGTGAACTGGAGTTGCTGCTGAGCTGTTGTGTGACTCAGGCTGTATGCCAGGGACCTGGTCTGTGGCCACAGAGGCCTAGGAGCATTCCTCGTGCAAGGGTAAAAGCAGCGAGCCGCTGAATGCCATCAGTTTGTGGTGACCTGTACACCATTTGGTAGAAATATCCTGTAATTAGACCATGTACACTTTTCCAGGACCTGTGATCAAGGCTGAAGTGGGTGAGCGCATCAGGGTGACCTTCCGGAACAATGCCAGCCGCCCATTCAGCATCCAGCCCCACGGTGTGAGTTACCGCAGGAGCGAGGCAGGGGCACGGTATGGCACTGCCCCCAGAGGTGAGCCACGGATGGGGTGCTGCAACATCTGAGCACACGCTGTCTTACCTGACCATGTGTTAAAGGTGATAAAAGAAGGAATGTTCACTTGGCATAATTCCCAATGCTGATTTCCATAACAGGTACTGAATCTCCAGCCTCTCACGTGAGTCCCGGCACTACATTTACATACGAATGGGATGTGCCAGAAGATGTGGGTCCCACAGACCAAGACCCAGACTGTTTAACCTGGCTTTATTACTCAGCTGTGGATGCAGTCAGAGACACCAGTTCTGGCCTTGTGGGTCCTCTCCTGGTGTGCAGGAAAGGAGCTCTGCTTTCTTCTGGGAAACAGGTCAGTCAAAGAAGAAAAATGGAAACATTTGCATTGTCACAGCTGAATCTGCTTTCTCCTCCCAGGCTGCACCACTTTCTCTCCACATCACAGTTTCACACATGTCCTAAGGGGAATACATAACATGAAGAAAGTGGGGTTGGTTTTCAATCTGACTCCAGATAGACAGTCACTGCAATGTGGAAACACCCTCATCATGGGCAGCTCCTGGCATTCAAGCCTCAGCTATGATGACAATCTCTAGGAAAATGTAGAGATTTTAAAGACCAAAATACAAACTCACTTCCAGAGGTGGTCCCTGCTGGTAGAAAGAGCATCAGCAGTAGACACTTAGTCACCAGATACAGCAATTACAGAGCTTTGAGATTATCAGAATGTGGTATCAATGTACATATTTACTCTATTTTGTGACTTGTACTCTTAAATTATTATGAGCACAGGATTTTTCTCCCTGACATTTTCTGTTCACTCATTTCTATTTTTCTTTCTACTATTTCTTCTCAACAGAAAAATGTGAACATGGAGTTTTTTCTACTCGCCACAGTATTTGATGAGAATCTGAGCTGGTATTTGGATGAAAATATTTTGATGTTTACACTAAGTCCTGATAAAATTGACAAAGATGATGAAGACTTCCAAGAGTCTAACAAAATGCACTGTAAGAAAATTATTAGTTAGCCAAACAGTAATTTCTACAATAAGGTTTTTACTTTTGTGGTTCCATGTTAGAGGCTGGAAAGCTGCATAGGGCAGAGACAGTTCATTCCTTTCCAGTGGGAAAAAACCCAAAACATTTCAGTTCAATTCACTTTCAACTAAATGTGGCAGTTCAAAGTACAGTGCCAGCTGTTCAGTGTCTTGCATGGCAGTTGAGGGTTTAGCATGGTTATGTACCACTTTGAGCAGATAGAAGGAAGAATCAGGTCTTTAGCCTGCGCGCAACCACTACGAGTGCAACAAGGCAGCAAGACAGAACTGACCTCTGCTCTACAGATGATGCAGCTGAAAGGAGGTTTTTCATAGTTACAGAGCAGTTGAGGTTGGATGGGACTTCTGGAGGTCACCTGGTCCAACCCCCTGCTCAAGTAGGGCCACCCAGAGCCACTTGCCCAAGACCATGTCCTGATGACTTCCGAATACCTTCAAGGATGGAGACTGCCACCATCTCTCTAGGCAGCCTCTGCCAGTGCTTGGTCAGCCTCATAATAACAGTGTTTCCTGATGATTGTAGGGAACCTCCTGAGTGTCAGTTGGTTTCTGTTAGTGTCAGTTGGGCTTCTGTCCCTATCACTGAGTACCACTGGGAAGAGCCTGGCTCCATCCTCTTGGCACTATCCCTGCAGGTGTTTGTACGGGTGGGTGAGATCCCCCAAGCTGCCTCTTCTTCAGGCTGAAGGGTCACAGCTCCCTCAGCCTTTCCTTGTAGGAAGAGATGCTTTCTTGTTCCTTCATCATCCTTGTGGCCCTTCGTTGCCCTCTCTCCAGTATCTTCATGTCTTCTGTACTGGGGAGCTCACAACTCAGCACAGCCCTGCAGGTGTGGCCTCAGCAGTGTGAGCAGAGGGCAAGGATCTCCTCCCTCAACCCACCAGCTGGACTTTGCCTCAGAATGAGTCTTTGCTTCTTTAATAGGGCAGAACTGAGTTTCACACTGATCCTGTTTTAGTACTGCAGAAATGTTTTTCAAGTTTCATGGGAAAAAGACGTTTTTACCCTCAGGCCCTAGCCCTGCCAGTAAGTCCTAATCTTTAAGCATATTTGTTTGTGCATTTTAAAAAATTTTCCCCTCAGGGCCATTCCTGTTTACAGACTCTTGGCGCTGAGCATTCAGTGGTACCTGTGAAGCCCAGGATTTGAAAGTTTTGCAAAGGACTATCTAGAAATGGTTAGTAACTCAAACAAAAAACCCCTTCCAATTGCCTCCACTGTATGGCTGGAGGGTGTTGCAGGGTGTAAAGTGGGATCCTTTATGCATCCCAAAGATGTGATGAGTAGAAAGCAGGGAAAGTTCCAGCTGGTCAAGGCAGCAACATGTGCTGTAGATATTGAAATGGGAAACAGAAATGATTTTTAAACACTGGGGTTTAAAGCTGTTTTGCTTGAATTGATTCTTTAGTTTTGTTGATGTGATAAAGTATTTTATTATTGATATTTCTGTCAGTCGAAGGTGTGACATTACATCCGAAGTCTTTATTAATTAATCTCTATTGCAGAATTCAGTAATATTGCAGATATTAATCAGGGTGGGTTTTGCTTTCTCAAATCTTCTATAGCCATTAATGGTTATATGTACGGAAATCAGCCTGGTCTTGAGATGTGTAAAGGAAGTGTTGTTTCCTGGCATTTGATGGGCTTGGGTTCAGAAGTTGATGTCCACGGGATATACTTCTCAGAAAACACATTTGTAACTAAAGGAACCAGAAGAGATACAGCAAATCTGTTTCCACATACAGTTCTTACAGCTATTATGAAGCCTGATTCTGAAGGTAAATGTCTTGTTTAAAAATTCTGTTAGCAATGCAGAAACTGTTACCTATGAATGTTTTGTGCATAGAGACAAGCTTTAAGTAGCTCGTATATTGATCCTGGTGCTAAAACTGTGTACAGCTGTGTTTGAAGGGCAGCAAACTGTAAGGACATATGTTCTTAATGCTAAAGCCTTGATTTTTCTAGCTCCTCTGTATGCCGAATTTTATTACTACAAGTAGCCATACTGCACAAAGATTTTGGACCCTATATGAAAAATAACCTGTGTCTCAGTCTCCTCAAGTCTTTGTTTCTTATATGACCTCTAGGAATTTTTGAAGTGTCCTGCCTGACAACAGACCACTACACTGGAGGCATGAAACAGAACTACAAAGTGAAAAAATGCCACTGGTGGAATGTAGATTTATCTATGTATTTGCATGAAAAGATTTACTACATTGCTGCAGTGGAAGTTGAATGGGACTATTCTCCTAACAGGACATGGGAATTTGAGCGGCATCAATACCATGAGGAAAGGTACTTTGGAATATACATGGGCAAAAAATGCAAAAAAAGCAAAGGAGCAATTCACTTCTCCTCTGAACCTTTTCCTCTTCCAGACGTTTCTAGACACACTTTCTTTCCGCATATATTTTTTTGGCTCACTTGAATTTTGGTCCTTCCCTAGCAGTGTTGCCATGTAACTGAGCTAGACGGCACACTGTTTGAGAAATAGTCCAGCACAGATCTTCTGTGGGACAGGTATAGATTTTAATGGATCCTGGATAGTGCATGTGCATTTTTTATTTACTGATGTTGGTAGTCCTTGATGTGGAAAGCTTAAAATGTTAATTGTCATCATGTCTATGATGACTATGTCCTGATAAACAAGTCTTTGTCTCATGTTTATTTGTGGTCTGAGTAAGGTTCTTTTTGACCCTTCTCAGTTTCAAGAACTTACACAAGATACGTCCATGATTGAATTCACCCCCCGTGAAGCTTGTTGGCTTGGTGTTTTATTTCCAGTATTTGAATCTCAGTGAGAGAGAACTGATTGGATCAAATAATTCCTGCTGATTAGAAGAAAAGGCTAAACGATGAATTTCTGTGTTCCACCTGAATAACTTGAGTGGCAGATTATAACTGTATTTTGTTAACTTAATTGTATTTTCTTCTTTTTCCTCAGTTTGATAGCACATTTCCTTGCCCTATATACTAGTGGACTCTGACATAATTCTAAGCACATGTAATACGTACTATGCTGTTAGCAGAGTTTTTTCCCCGCTATTGTGTCCAGCCCCCATGATCTCAGCAGAGAATCTCTCACATTTAATGTCAGCAAGGCACTTAAGCTTTGCAAGTTTTAGGCTTCATTTCAGATGTACACAAGTTGCCAAATGCTCTGTTTTTCAGTATGCAAGTTGCTATGTGTCTTCTTCCAATTTGAAGCATTTGCCAGGCCAAGCACTCAGCATTTTTTCAACTACCATAGAGACCTGATCTATTTATAGTGGGCTTTTTAACCTTTTAAAGAGAAACCTCCCAGTTTAACAAGAAGGTTTTCATGTTGAAGATACCAGCAGTTTATGAGATTGCTCTTTCACTGAGCCAGATTCTTGCTTGATAGTTAATTGACATACCTGCAAAAGATGTTCTAAAATACATGAAGGAATGCATTTCTTTCTCCTTTTGGCAGCCCTGGCAATCCATTTTTAAATAAAAATGACAAATTCATTGGCTCAAAGTACAAAAAGGTGGTATATCGTGAGTACACCGATCAGACATTCACTACTCCCAAAAACAGAGCAAAGGAGCAGCAGCACCTGGAAATTCAAGGTAAACTCATCATGTTCAGTTTTGAAAATTCAAAAAATGCAGTGACACGAATCAAAAGATACTATTTGAATAATATTGAGTACAGTTCCATCCACAAAAATTGCCTCAATCTAAGTGGAAAACCTACATGAAATTGCTACTTTTATTGCGGTGCTTTCCCTGCAAGATAACATTGCTTGCTTTACAAGGAAAAAAAAACCTTTTGCTTTGCTGCCTGATCAGAGGTCAGTTTTTCCTAAGTCAGCATAAAACTGGGCAGCAACATCCAAACTGACTTCAGGTACACAGTAGGCGCTCAGAACTTGAGACTTAGAGGCCTAACTTCAACATCTCAAGTTGGCATAGTGAACATTATCTTTATACAGTTTTCAGCTGAATTGTAAGACAATGTTGTGAATTTTAACACAGCAAGCTGGCTGTCTGCTCTGATGTTTTTTTGTAAAACCAAGTTAATCTTTCTTTCCAATCCAACAGGGCCACTGCTTGTGTCAAATATTGGAGATAAAATTATAATAGTTTTTAAGAACTTAGCATCAAGACCTTATTCTATCCATGCCCATGGAGTGAAAACAGACAGCTCTGTTGTTGCTGTAACTAACCCAGGTATCAAACCACCCTTCTTTACTTCCAGCAGGTAACATCAGGACTTCTGGTAAGATTTAGCAAGCTTCCAGATAGCAGGAAAGACATCATTTTTGCTTGTCTTACCTCAAGTTCTTAAATTTTTGATGCTAATTATGACAAATATTTCTACAGTTCAAACACCCCTGCTAACTATTGCTATGTATCCCAGTCCTTGACTGATCAGTAATTTTTTGACACAACGTGGCTGCACCTTTCATGAAAGCAAACAGATTTGGCTCCATAGGGAAAGCATAGCTTATGCTATTACTTCTGAATCCCTCTGTGATCTTTACAAAAGATACAATCGCCTTTATTAAGTATGGTGAACTGGACAGTGCAGACACACACTCACACACACACAAAACTATTGTCAAGAACAATCAGGGATCCGCAGAAGGGGCCATCAGCTAGCCAGTGCAGTAAATAGGAAGGGGAAGTTCAAGATTAATATAAGCTCTAAAGGGAGATAACATCAGTTTCAGGATGACCTCCTGGAGGTCAGCACACTGAAAACTTCAAAAATTAATTGATATTTATTTAATTCAGGTGAAACAAAAATATATGTCTGGAAAATCCCAGAGAGATCTAGTCCTGAGAGAGGAGATTCACATTGTATTGCATGGGCATACCATTCAACAGTGGACATTGTTAAGGTATATTGCTGGTATCAGTTTTGTTCATGTCTCCAACATAGATATAGCCAAAGGAGATGAGTTTGAAATTTTTTCTGCTTTCTCTGCCAAGTTATTTCCCCTATTACCCTACCTTTGAATTTAAATGTTTCTTGAAGGAGAATTGCAAGAAAGTCAGGGCAGAAACTGAATGTCAAAGGCATTCATGGTTTTGCTTCCTGGTTGTTCTGCTGTTGGTATATATCATCTCAGATTCCCATTTTAGAGCTAACACTTTATAGCTTGCTCAGTCTCCAATCAGTCATTTGTGGGAAAACTAACATGCAACTGTGAAACACAACTCTGCCATTTTTTACCAAGCACAAATTAGCTTAACACAGTATTTTTAATGGAAATGAATGTATTCATGCCTTTGTCTCAACAAACACAAATAAAGTGTCAGGAAGTATATTTTGAATGGAAATGAAGCTTGAAATTGTAAAAATAGTTTGAAAAAAGAGCAATAAATTAATATGGAATAAATGTTTATATCTAGCGAGAGATGAGAATGAGGCAGTCTTCATTGAACTTGATCCCTGGGTAGCATGCAACAGGGGACAAGTAACTTTGTTTGACATTGGCTTCCCTTATTCCCAGATACTGACAGCTGTGAAGATAGTAAGAGGATTCATGTACGTCATTAAAAGTACTTCTGCTTAGTTACATCTTGCAATTATGTGCATTTTCGTCTGTCATTTCAGGACACTTACAGCGGATTAATAGGCACACTCATTGTGTGTCATAGACATTACTTGCCATCATTTCATACTAAAAAGAAAGTTCAATTTGCTCTTCTCTTTATGGTTTTTGATGAAAATGAGTCATGGTACTTGGATGAAAACATTAAAACCTATTCTACCAATCCACACCTCGTTGACAAAGAGGATGAGGAATTCCTTGAAAGTAATAAAATGCATGGTATGTTTCCCAATTTAGTTCATATAGCTCTGGGAATTCTATAAAATTAAATATTTGAAAGTACTGCATATAAATTCAACTTTCTCAGCCCCCTGAATTTCCAGTTCCAGGACAGAAGGCCTGAAAAATTTTACTCAAACTGTTTGAAAACACTGCTAATGCCAGTGAAAGACTTTTCTTTTCTACAAGTTAAAAAAAATGCCTAGCAACAACAGAACAACAACAAAAACCCCTAGTATATTCCCATGTTGAAGTTCTGAGTAGAGAAAGAATAGAAATGAAATTTGAAGTTCTGGTTTGATGTCAGTAAACAACTGTTCTGGATATGCCGGAAAGGCCATGTGTATCCTGAAAGCATGTCTTTGTAAAGCTTACTCTTCTATAAAGAACTGCAGGAATTGCAGATCTTTTTTTAAATATCTGAAATTCCCGCAGCTCTTTAAAAACTGCAGTATTAGCAATGGTGTACAGAAAAGAAATTTTCTTTATTATGTCTTTCTTTCTAGTTTAATGCGGAATATAAATACAACCATTCATAATGTGCTGTCCAAAGCCATTACTTTTGTCTGGCACTGGCTTTCAAATCTTCCAATCCGTATTATATTAGAGATCAACAATACAAAATACAAAAAATCTTATTTGTTTTCTCTGTCTTACTTTCCTTCCTTTTAGCAATTAATGGAAAGGTGTTTGGAAATTTGCATGGCCTGACTATGCATGCTGGAGATAATGTCAGCTGGTATCTGATGGGAATGGGCAATGAGATAGACATTCACACAGTACACTTCCATGGCCACAGCTTTGACTATAAGGTATCAGGTCTTTTTCACTTATTTCTTGCTGTGTTAAGAATGAGAGGTAAGTCAAATACGAAGGACTGTTATCTATGGTGAAAAGTCACGTTATAATATTAAGCAGGGCTTGTACTTTGACCGTAAGATTTTTATGCCTCAAACCTGTACTTCATCAACATACAAGAGCCAGAGAATATCTGCCAGTAGCATTTGCTCACTGATAACCTCAGAAGTTGCTTCAACAAGATAGTTGTGAATTTTTTATGGCTGTGGTAAGACAAAAGCAATAGTTTTCCTTAATTTCCACTTAGTTGCTAGTTTATTAAACTTTGGAGCATGAAGTGATTGTACAAAGTGATGCTTCAGAAGAAATGACACACAGGAAGTGTGTTTAACACAGTTTAACTGTTACTTCTTTTTGTCTTGAAGCAAACAGGGGTTTACCGGGCAGATGTCTTTGATCTGTTCCCTGGAACATTTCAAACTGTGGAAATGACCCCAGAGAACCCTGGAACCTGGCTGTTACACTGTCATGTTACTGACCACATCCACGCAGGCATGGAAACGACCTACACTGTACTCCCAAAGGAAGGTAAGAGCCATCTAGCTTAGTAATGTTCATGTTTAAAGATGCACAGTGGGGCTCACAGACAGGCCAGCATACTTAAAACCAGTTCAGGCACCCAGCAATATTCCATGTCTAGAAGCCAAGATGTTGCAAGTGACCTGGTCATACTTCCCTCAGTGCTGCTCAGAAAAGTGAAGTAGCTAAAGGACTGGATGATAACTGAGTATTACTCTGACTTACCATTCATGAAATCTAAGTGACAGATTTTTTTATTTAAAAAGAATTCTTCATGAGACAGAGTATTTCTGTACCCAAGAAGTGCCAGTAGTGTCAGACGTCATCTCAATCTTTGTTCAAAATAAGCACAGTTGGTAAATACAGCTTAATTCATCATCCTTATACAGCTGAAGTAGTGAAAAACTAAAATAGTGTTTACTTTCTTAAGGGGATGATGTAGCTTTACAGACACTATTACCTTGCTCTAGCAATATTACCAGTGAAAAATCTTTAATTTTGAAGAATTTTCAAAGTTGTTTCTAAGAAGTTAATACAGTTTTTAAAACAACACTTTCCAGTACTCAAAAGACAGAGCATAACGTGTTTCTTGTAGCTAACTGACAGAAAGAGAACAGTAGAAATAATTCAAAATATGTGATGTACGTATATATATATACACACACACACAACTATATGATTTGCATTTATAGGTATACTAAAAATACAGAATGAAATGTTAAACAGAAAATCTAATTCTATTTGATAAACCACTGGAATGTGAAATACAACCTAATTCTATTTTATGAACACTACTGATTTACAGAGTATGTTATGCCAAACCTCCACAGACAGTAAGAGGGCTAATTTAAGAGTACAAGACAGACATGTAAAAACAGACTTTCAACTTGTATCAGCAGTATGTTGGATTTTTTATTATTAGCCATCTAGAGTGCATTAAAATGTACCCTTCAGTGCATCTTAAAGTTGTTTTTAAATCTAACTCACAATGGCCAGAAGGTACTTGGATCCTCTGTGCTCATTTTAGACTCTGTTGGCCCCATGCATAGGCTATTCTTTCGATGAAATGTAACAAAAAGCTATTTTTCCCCTTCTAGACAAACAGTCTCTGCTCCCAAGATTATTCAATCAGTTCAAATGTAAGGGCACACCAGGCACTCAAGAATGATGAAAGCATTTTAACACAGCAATCCTCCAAAGTCTACCTTCAGTGAAGCATTTCTTGGAAAATACTCTCTACTGGACCACTCATCTCTACACGTTTTGGAAGATTTCACATAGTGGCCATGGCTAAGGAAAGAACCACAAAGACAGCTGAATGGATGTAACAGCTTATAAATATATTTTTCTATAAATGAAAATAGTATCTTGCAAGCGAAACATATTCTCAGTCATGGCTAATGCATGTTATTTAGCAGCTGAGGAACATGGAAGAGCTAATGAAATGTACTTTAAGTTTGCAAATAACACCAAATAACAGCAAAATTTGGGGTATCTGTCATCCTACTGTCACATTTTACTAGATAGGCATGTTTGCAGTAACTGCTTAGGAAACAGGAATTTGGTTATCACTTTATCCATAGGTTCACACTGTAATTGAGCAGTTAACAAAATAGTTCTACTATTTCTGCTGAATTACTTTATAATTTTATTCAGTAGTATCTTTCAAGAGTGTGCATTTAGAAGATTTGGTTTTCTGCTTTGAAAATAATTCGAAGGCAAAATTAGGCTGAAATAAGCCTGATGAAATGAAGACAGTGAAGGCCAAAATTTGGTGACTATGGTACTGAAGAGGTTTGCTCTGATGACTCTTAAGTTTAACTCCTGCAGTGGAATCATTTTGCTGTTGCAGCCCTTAGGAAAGGAAAAAGGAAGTGTTTCCTGACAGATGCAAGCAGCAGTATTAGAGCATGGCTGATGCTAATCAAAAATGAAAACAGTAAGAGCAGACATGGTCATGCCATCCAGTTACGTTTCAATAACCCAACTCCTTGTGTTAGATCTGTGCCAAATGAGAGGGAAAGACATATGAGACAGGCAGGGAAAGCAAAATATCTGGGCTTCATACCTGTAAGAATGAAACTGCTTCTCTGTTACAAGCCTAAATCGCTTTGGTCTTTTTTAAAGATTATACGGAAACCAGCATAATACCTATCAGTAAATCCGATCATTGATTTTACCTGTAGAGGAATGCTATGTGAGTAACTTAAACTACTTTTGATTTATCATCTTTTTTTTTTTTTTGGAAATGTATTTTACCTGAAATACAGATGATCTCTGCTGACTGACTTCTACAGGTTTAAATAACATTGCAACTCCAGTGAAAACATTTGATAGTCAGTGTCAGCTAATTAGGCCTACAGATGGTTTAGATGATTACAGGATCACGGGAGTCACTGTATTTTCGGTAATTGTCAAAAACCCCAAACTACATTCATAAGAAAGTTATAAACATTGTGACAGTTTATCATGACTGAATTCCAGCTCTGAAGGAGCAGAAAGATGCTTTCTGCTCACAAGACAGACAAACATCAGTACACACATGCACAAGCACCTGAGATGCTTACCAAAAACCCCAGAAGAAGTAAGAGTTTTCAGCTGGATTTATGGCCTATCGATACTTCAAATACTGTCTACTGACTGAGCATAACAGAAGAAAGAAAACAAAGACCAGCAAGCCAACAGTAGTCCCTATCTTCCACTTCTGTTTCTCTTTGATTAATGGCCTTTTCTTGAGAATTGCTTAATTAAAACATTTTCAGTGTAACACTTGCCTGGCTATGTAACTAAGATAACAGAGCAGTGGCCTGATTTTGCCAGTTAGAATTCAAGGAAATGTCTGTGTTGCAAAATGAAGTCAATTGGGCCCAATTCCACTTGGAAGAGTAAGGTACTCACTTTTACTCGTACAGTTAGGCACATGTCTGAGCCTGAATTCCTTCCTAGGTCAGTGATCCAACGAACATAGATTTAAGACTGACTTTCTACTTTACTTTCAGTGAACACTGTATGTTATGTTGTACTGTAGAGTCTGTACTTCCTAGCTGCTTTGGCACCAGAATTACGATGCTTTGCCTCGGGAAACAGCTGTCCTTCAGTAGTTGACATAAGATGTATGTGAAGAGAGTCCCACGGTACCTTATAAGGAGTTCTACTGCTGGTTTTGTTTACTTTTTTATTACAGCACATTCTTTGTAGTTGAGCGGATAGCAGACTTTCATTGTTTTAGGTCAGCAGCTTCCTCTGGCTGCAGTGAAGAAGATACGGCAGAAAAAATGCTGCAGTTCCATCCTCCGGTAGAAGACTGAGGAAATCCCTTAGCTCCAGTTCCATTGCAACAACTGATAAAGTTTCTGCGCAGAGCAGGGGTGAAAATATTGTTTAGGTATTTTGAGTTTAGAACAAAGAAAAAACCCCAAAGCATTAACAATATAATTACTAATTAAAGTCATCAAATTATTTAAATATTGCAACTGGAATGGAATTTGAGACACAGCCATTTGGGTGCAAACTCAGCTATGGGAAATCTAAAAAGTAAACTGAAATTATGACTTAGATTAAAACCATACCTCTATCTTGACTCATCAGGTCTACACATGGCAATAATGCTAATGACGTCTGATCTAGTACTTCACATGTTTTGTATGAAATGCAGAGCAAGTCCTAGAAATCTTACTAGCACCCTAACTCAACACTATCTGTAAAACTGGATGCTTTGCAAGACATTTCTCAGACCAAGCTGTGTAATGTTATGTTCTTAAGCAATTACAGCACAGTTACTGCATGAAAATAATTCCAAAGAAAAACTGCTGGCACCAGAAACTAGAGCTTTATGATAGAGCATGGCAACCTGTGCTGCACAATCCAACCCCACAATGCTGTTTTTCTCAGGCATTCCAATGGCATACTTTTAACAATAGATGTGCTTTATTTAATAATCTTAATTTGTCAAAATAATCACACTGGCCGCTCAGCTATACACAATAATATTAACTTCTTACAAACATGTAACAATTGGACTACAGAACTACTAGAGTGGATTTCTCTACTTCTAGCATTAACACACTGTGGTTTTTTCAGTCTACGACCTAATCATCAATACACACTGAAGCATCCCCTGTGCTGTCAATAGCAGCCTGTTACCTAAGAACCATACAGTCATTTAGCCTAGAAAAAACCAATCACAATTAGTTCTGTTTAGTAGGTTTTCTAATGGTGTCTACTCCTGACCTATACAGAAAGAGTATGATTACAATCTACCTGTCTTCAATACAAAATGAATGCCATGATTTTCATGAGGCTACACTGCCTACATTGCAGAATTCTGTGCTAATGACCAGAAAGGCTGCTAAACTGTATTAGCTTTAACTGAAGAAACAGATCCCCTTTTTTTCCAAATTCCTATCAGTAGTCCTCAGTCTGAACAGTTATTAAGAATGTTAGCTGATGTACAAAGCCTTCTGGAGTTGAGTTACAACCAATTGATTTACCTTTGAGTGATGAAATAAGAACAGGGCAGTCATCTCCAGTAAGTCTAGTTCTCTTGCAAAATTCAGGAAGAAGCTTGTTCCACCACAGAGCCTAATGCACAAAACCCCATGGTAAAAGTGTAAATCAACAAGGAGTGCAATTAAGAGTATGAAAGACCTGCTAAAAATACCCTGAACTAAGCTCAGATGTGTACAAATACAGGTCAGTTATTATGAACTCAATAATTAGTTTATATAACGTTTTGAAATGCAGTGATTTTGCATACGTTGTGTTTTTCAATCTTCAGTGCAACTTTTTTCTGCTCAAAAATCTTTACACAGTGTCCCTCACACCTCTACAGAAAAAAGTTTGGAAAACAAAAATGTCACATAATTAGCAATACCAACGCAGTCAGAGAATTTTTTATTTTATCTCAAAACAGTTCCATGGAAAGTGGTGAATAGCATTGCTCTGTCTCCTGACCTGATCTGTCTCATTCTAGCAGCTGTAGTCGTAAATTACGCTTTGTGCACAATTTTGTTGATAAGAATGGAGAGAAGGAAAGGGATTTCTTTCCTCCTTCTTTAAAATGTGGGTAACTATTTTCATTCACTTGTGTTCAGATTCAGTACTGCAACCTCACATTCTACTCTAATGTGGAAACAATCACAGAAACTATTTTCACATCTGAGTAAAAAGCTCAAATCTGGTTCCGAATAGAGTTCTAGTACATTCGTCTGGTAGAGATCACCTTTGCTGACTCTGATCAGTAGAGCTGCACACAATTAATTGAGTAGCTGTGCTGGGCTACTCCTGTATTCCTGGAATATTAGAATTCCACCACTAAAACTGTATAGAGGCCTAATGGGAAAATGGGACATAAGGACACAGTCTTTCCACTAGTGTACCGGTACCACTGTGGTGCTAGAAGGTCAGAAGATGTCACTAGAACACAGGAAGAACATATTTAAGTGCAATTTTATTTCATGTTCTCTTATCAGTTAGCTTATCACTAAGATTTCACATTATAAACACTGAAAAAATATTCCATCACAATTACTAGGGACTGAGTTAAGGAATTTAAATGCCAAGGAAGAGGTTCAATGCAAGCTAAACAATTTACTTTGTCTGAAAGCTAGGCTATGTGATCCATCCAGAATCCATCTGTACATACAGCATTTCAGTTAGGGAAAAAACCCCAAACGATAGTGAAAAACTGTATTGAAGTAGCGCACCTGATTGTCACCTTTCAGCTCATGCTGAGCGTAGAACACGGCTGCATGAGGACACTTCTTGAGAAGCTGGTCAATGGCTTCCTCATACTTGCCCATATGGGTATCACAGAGAACACGGATGGTGAGGCCGACATTGCCAGCCCCTGTCAGGGGCTCCAAAACAGGCAGAGCTGAAGCTATATTGATTGACTGACTACATAAAATAGACTGAAGACAAGAAGAAAAAGTATTGTTTGGATTTAAGACAAACGTTGCAAAAAATGCTAACCGTAACCTTGGAACAGAAGCCCTTACTTGGTTGGAATAATTTTGAAATAATACTTCTTTTAATAAATATTGCTGAAAACTGAGAAAGCAAGTTTAGAGTGGATGCAGATGTAAATACGGTTATCAACAGAACTCTTCAGTATTTTTTCCTTCCATCATTTCAGCTGACCATTTAGTTCAACTTGGATAACTTAGGGGGGAAGAAGGAGGAGAGTCTGCTGGAGAAAGTTGTTCATACATACATGAACATTTGCAGAACGAATCTGAGATGTAAGCAGTAAGATGTAATACCTGTTTCATACCTGTAGTCTTGAGATGTCTTCATGGTAATCTTTGTCAGATGAACATCCCACTGACATTATGGAAGTTACCCACGGGAAAATCAACCCAAAATGACTACAGGAGTTTATCTATACAAGACAGAATCAAGTTGCAATAAAAGAAACAGTTCTGTTCTGTGACAGTCCCATGTGAAACTCACTGTGAGTAAAGAAAATTTTGATGCCAAATAGCATAATTTAGAAGAGCACCTACCCTTTCTTTCCTGGTTCATGCAATTTAATAACAAATAAACTGGAAACTTCTTAGTTCTACATTTCAGCTTTCCTGTTCATAACTCTTTAGAATTCATCATTCACACAATTTTCGCATTTAGTTAGCTTTCTAAAATCGTAAATAATCCACCTGACAAATTCTCATTGTTTCATTTAAACCCTTATTTCTACCCAGAGCTGAGATTCCTCTTGGAAGTATATTTGCAAATCTCCCCAAGGAACAGGACTACCCAGAGTCAGCAATACTAATTTGTAACTGCACACCACCTTATTTGATTTCACTCTTGCTTCTTCTAAGACATAAACTGCCTATAATTAAAATATTAAGGATGGTACTTGGATAGATTTTGGAGGAACACTGCGGTCCTGAAACTTCCTTTGCGTGGTTTGCAACTTACTAGATCCTCTGTTGTTTTCAATGGCTTAGTCTCAGGAAGTTGCTTCTTTGATATTCTCCAAACATACTGAGAAGTAACCCTCAACAGGAGCTCCTGAAGTATTTCTTCCTTAGAGGACACTACAAGAAGAGCTTCCCAGAAATCCACCAGGAGCTGGGGAATAGCGTTTTCACTGTTACTACACAATATCTAAGAACAAAAATGACAGAAGACAGCAAGTTAGACTATGGTGATTATTAGTAACAAAAGTTAGAAAAGACAGGAGCAACAGTTTTTCACTTTTACTAGAAGCAGAATTTTGATTCCTTTTTTGTCCCGTGATTCTATGTAATACACTGCTACGCAAAGTAAAAAGTTCATTAAATGATTTTAAGGTAATCAATTCTGACCAGCAGATTTTATGTCTTCTCCAAGATTTACTCCACTGCCAGAAATGAGAGTTCAAATGTCAGCAAGTATTTACAGACTGCTAATGAGGAGGATTTTTATATATGCCAATACACAAGTAGGTGTCTTCAAAAGGAGACTCTATAGCCCATGATAAAATACACTGTGTAGCTCAACTGGGTATCATGGTAGGACCCACAAGGAAGATGTTTTAAGATCTGCTGTGCCAGCAAAAAGGACTTTTACTTGGTTTCCAAACGGTTTTAAACAACAGCACTTGTTCTAGTTGGAACTACGTGACTTGCTCTTTTTGATACAGGTCTTTCACAGTAACAGATACAGTAAGACTGCAACACACGTACATTGAAGAACACATGTTTTAACTCAAGTGTTGCTATTCATTGTAGACAAAAGAAGAAAAAGGTTTGTCTATTCCCAGTTGAAAGAAAGAAAACTTCAGGGACACTAGAAAAACTATTAGTATTTCTTCTTATAAACTGCAAACACACACTTTTCTTTCACCAATTTATACAGATCATCAGAACATTATATACCTTCACATTTAAGTCTGATTCCTCAGAAGTATGTTTTAATCCTAAAGGTTTCTTTAAAAGGAGCTTATGGAATTAATTTATCTAAATTCTGTTAAATTTCAGCGGCCTTAGGAAGCTCAATCACTAGGAAGCCACTGAAAGAGCTCTGAGATCAGGGTATTTTCCATTCAAATGATAGGGTAAAAGTAAAGAACTTAATGGATTTTTTTTTCTTTACTTAACCAGTCTTTTGCTCCAGAAGGTCCAGTTTTGGACTCCGTAACCATCTGTCATGACTAGAATATCTCCAACCCTCATCTCACTCTTTCTGAAGAAATGCTGAAATGTGAGTGAAGGAGCAGCTGAGGCTGCTTTTCTTACCCACAACAATGTCACTACGAAAAAAATCGAAGCAAAAACATGATCACAGGCCAACCTTGAAAAAGGTATCTGCTTCTTCTAGTTCAATTTTACTGTTCTCATGTAAAGCCACAGCGGCAGCCACCAGTAAACCAGGCTGCATCTCCTTCAGGTGAACAGCAAACTCAGTTGGCGTAACAATTCCTTCCTGACGCTGCTGCAGGAGTCGCGGTTGCCCAATGAAGCCACAAGCCAGTGTTGTCTACAAGCATAATTAGATATAAATTAGGTAAAGAATTCAATATATATATATGATTCTACTCAGGAAACTCAGTATTTCCTCAGGCAGTGAAATTTAGATGGAAATAGTCAGGGAAGAAAGAAAATCCTTTCTGCAATTCATAGAGTAGCCCTCCAGAGACAGAGATGCAAATCACATTCTGGAGCAGCGACTCCTGAAAAACAGGCATTGTGCCTAAACACTGAAAGTAACATGCTGTTGAAAGATGGAGTTAGTGTGCACATAAGAAAAGATGGATTTCACAAAGAAATCCAAGATGTTTGATATACAGGGTGGTTTAAAAAATCACTGGCTGACTTTTCAAGAGGCTACTTTGCTAAATTTCAGTAGACTGCTTTGCTAAAGTATGATTTTTATTTTGAAAATACCCCTGAAACAATGATCAAAATGTGCTGCGCTTTGTGCAACAGGAAGCTATTTCAGGGTATGTGAGCGCTTTGGAAGGCGAATATAACAACATATTATTCCCATTTTGAAGACAGTGGAAAAATGATGCCTAAGGAAATTAGATTAATTACATAAGAAATATAAGGCAGACCTGGAAGGAAAATTCAGATTCGCTTTCTGAAAGTAGGTTTTTTTTCCTACTTTGAAATAGAATGCTTTTTTAAAGGCAAAGTGCAATAGAATATATTTAATAGATCAGATTAGAAAGAAAGAAAATCCAACCGAAACCACTCAGGCCTAAACCACCTTATTCTCAAAATAACATCCATGCAGAGTGTGTTTGCTCACAACATGGCAATTTCATTTGATCATGCTGCAAAAGCAGCCAGTGCTGAAATCTTGAAACAGCTCCCCACAGTTCCCACCTTGCAGTTCAAAAACGGCTAACTTTTAAAACTCTGCAGGACTTCTTCCACCAAAGCATGATACCTAACTTTGAAACAGCTATCCATTTATATCAAAAGTGTTTAGACACTATAAGAAAAAGTCTCTGTTCCAAACTCTATCACCTCTGAATATTCCACAGTCTTGATCAAACTAAACTTAAATTTCTTAAAAGAAGGAATTTACAGACTGGTCTAACACACGTGAACATCTATGGCAGAGACAGCTCCACTAACATTTTTGCCCCCAGTGATGAGGAACTCTTTACTTTGATAGCACTGAAGTAGGTTCTGATCTGGTCTTAATAAGAATTAAGTGCTTTGATTCCACATAAAATGTGAAATTGTATACAGAAACTTCAGTTTGTGAGCGCAATGGACAAATATTCTGTTCAAGAGCAATTTTATAACAGCTGTTTGCATACAGATGGCGTTTTCATGGACATATCACACATTAATGACAGGTGGAGAGGTGTAGAAACGCTACTATACAATCCTCCCATGCAGCTGAAGAGCCCTGACAGAGTTGGTTACACCCCAGTAAGCAACATTTAATTGATCAAGAATTAAGGGCTTCACAACTTGCTTATTTGGTAAGTCTTCACCAACACAAGACTACCCTGCCTGCAGGATAAACTGTACAGTCCTAGTGTATGCCAGCCCTCCATTCTACTGTTACTGCAGACATTCAGTGGAGTCTACACAGCATATTGGGAGGAAGGAGAGTGACCAAAAGTGCTTTTATTGTAAAATGCAACTACAAGTCCAACTACTGACTTGGACTTTACAAAGCACGAACAGCTCATGATCTCAGCATAATTTACCTCCTTATAGGAGTCCATTTCATGTTCATACATTGTCAGGTCTCCCATTTTCAGAGCCCAGAAAGCCTTAGTAAGTGTCAGGACCACTGATGGCATCATCTTTTCTATTTTCTGAAGATACTTCACAGCTGTCAAAGGACATACGTTTCTCATGCAGGGACTGCAAAGGATATGAGGCAGCTGCACAGGGTCCACGAGATAGAATATCTGGAGAACTTTATTTCCTGATTCCTATTGAAATAAAAGCCATTTGACAGTTTAGACCTTTTCAGATATACAGTCTTCTACGGCATATGAAAGTAGCGCCATTCTGTTGTTGTTTTGGTTTTTGTGGTTAGTTCGTTTGGGTTTTTTTTAAAACAGACAAGTTCAGCTTAGCTATCAAATCACAGTGCCTTTCCTGCCTCTCTCCTCCCTAGTGGTAAAAGTGAAGGATTTCTAACTGGTAGCAATTCAACCCATTTCCTGGTGTGCTAGGAGAACATCCACCACCAAAATGAATTGTTTTTAGCAATCTGTACAGTTTAGCAATGTTCAAAGAAGTAAGTTTGTTTTGCTACAGAAATGAGAGATGACAGAAATTTGAAGCAGGGCTTTCTTAAATCAGAACTGTCTCTGTGCAAGTGGGAACCAGATCACTAGCAACACGCATCATGATAGCCAAACCTGTAAGATGTTGCTTGGAAGCAGCCCAAAGCAACACAGCAACACAGCAAAATAAAAATAATGTGAAAAAGAATAACTGTGAAACTAAAAAAGCAGCTCAGCATTTTCAAAGGGAAATTGATTGATATTTGATGCACAGTTCTTAAAATCAGAACTAAATCATGAGATTACAAATAAACCAACTTATTTCTACCTTACTTAATTCTTCATTTGAGTCTTCATTAAGAGAATGAGTTAAGTAAAATATAAATCCTCTCTCATATGTCTGTATTTCATCACCTTCTGAAACTAGTCTCTTTAAAACTTCAGTCATGGATAAACCTGACATTCTGTAGTATGGCAAAGCAAGGTGGTAATCCTTTGTGTCAAACCTGAAGGAAAAAGAGAGGAAGAAAAAATAACAAAACAACCAAGGGCAATGCTTTTGCCATCACTCTTTATAAGAACTAAGACTACATCAAACAAAGTCGCAGTCACATCAGTTATCTGCATCTATTGTTCATATTCAACAGTGCTGAATTCTGTTTAGTGACAATAAAGAAAACCAGGTACTGAAGAGAGGACTAGATTAAGCTGGTTTTGTAAAACAGAAAAATTGGTGTTACATATGCAATACTAATGTAAAATAGCAAAGAATTATGGATTTTCATTTTAAGGTTACACTACCGGAAACACAGCTCACCTATACCACTTTGACATCTAAAACATACCTGCTGTAGCAGTCTCCTAAGAAGGCACAACTTTCTCTGAATGCTCTTAGAAGATCTTCCTTCTCATCTGATTTAAGGAAATGAGGGTCCATCATAGCTGCTCTGACCAGTAAGTGAGCCTCACTTAGAAGATGGATGCAGCTCTCAGTTCTAATGTTTTCGTAAGTTCTACTATAATCTACCTAGAACCGACACAGGATATACTTAGGCTGCTGACAAAAATTAAGAATATACAGGAACAATTCTAATGAGGATGGCAGCCATTTGAAACAGGATTATGGGCTATTCTTAAGAAATACATTTCACTATATTCAGCAATGATCTGCATCAGAGATCAATTAACAGTACTTATTCTTAGTTAGCAAACAAGAAAAGCAGGAGTTGGGCAATACCATTTCTCTGTAAAGCTGAATTGTTGAAACAGTGTTTATAATATATAAATTCCAACCAGGCTCTGACCCGGAATTTGTTCTGGATTTGATGCTGTCAGCCTTTCTGGAACTAGAGACAAGAAAAAGAGTTGAGTTGTCAGTGTTGAAATAAACACTATGCAGCCAAAAAAACCCACTCATTCCATAATTCAAATGCATAAATAAGTACGTCTGCGGAGTAGTAAGTGCTGGAGAGTTAAGCTGTGAATTTAAGTCATACTAGGTAACACAGGGATACATACTAGCACAACAGGGATAGGCATGGTTCACACATCAGAGGCATCATCAGAACTGTCTACTACACCTTCTGTGTTAAACACCAGGGAGTATCAGAAATCACAGAATCATCAAACAGCTTGGTTTGGACCTTAAAGACCATCTAGTTCTAACCCCCCTGTCACAGGCATGGGATGCCACCTACTGAACAGGTCAGACTGGCCAGGGCCTTATCCAACTAGACTTTGAACAGTTAAGTAATTTAAATTAGGTGTTTACTTACCTCCTGTAAGGACTTAGTGCATGTTTGCCCCTGCAGCTCTATCAAAGTATTTTCCAAGACATGGCATAAAGAGGTATCAGAATGCTTTTATTCTAAAACGCTGGCTGGGTCTATAAAGCCCTGAGGTTAAAAATACTGTATGAAAACAGACTCTTTTTGTTCTGGTTTTTGGTTTTATTTTAACTGTACTAGGATGTTTACATCTTTATTTTCAAATTATGGTGCTAAGTAGCTTAGGATTTGTCCAACTTACATTATTTACAGAAGGCAAAAAGTGTATCTTCTTCAAATGCCAGTTAGAACATTTGAAACAACACAACTGACAGAAAACATCCTTTATACAAGAAAACTACAGTATTTTGAATAGTTATTTTCCCTGGCAGGCTTCTCCTTACCTTCTTCTGAATAATGTCTGCTCTAGACTTTAAGAAATACTGGTTCAAATAACTCCTCAATCAACTAAAGCAGTTCCACTCTTGTTAACTAACTTAAACTGACTTTAATAAATGTGGTTTCTGAATAGCTGTTTAGAATAGCTGCTTAGCTGTTTTACGAAAAGCCTTCAAAAATGCAGGGGAATATTAGTTTCCATGGAAACTTCTAAAAAGTCGCACATGCCTCTGGCTACATACACGCTACAACAGTAACTCGGGGCAAAGTCTGATCCAGCTTTTGTCATGGATAACTATAGTGACGTTCGCAACTTTCTTGGAAAGAACCCTGAGCCAAAGATAAGATATTTTAATGCTGTGCTGCAACATATTTTGTAACCTGTAGCTTTGGTGCTACATATTTTTGGTACTCCACACTTTTTCTCAAGATAAATATTTTTTTAATTCTCAGGATAAATTCTTAGTAATGTTACTTTAACATTTTGTTGATTTCAAGTATTTGTGACTTTATGCTCATTTCTTCTATGCCAGTAAATACAATAGAATTTAAAAAAAAAAAGCATGATTGCTCTTCTCAATCACTAAGAAGACAATTATTCCTAAAGAGTTTTTAAACAGAGGAACCACTCTTCAACTGCAATATCCACAAGTTCAGCACTGTACACAGAGCTATAAGTGTCATCTCCCTAAAAGACACAAATCCTTACAGCATCCTTCTTGTAGGCTTTCTTCTTTCAGTAATATCTTCTGTGTCTGCCTTAGTCAAAAGAATTATATAGTTTTTGAAATGACAGATAGCTCTTGGTCCTATAAAAAGCTGCATTCTTAACGTACAGACATCCAGTGTGACAGGTGGACAAGCCTATAAAGGAAAGTGACTGTTTTGTAATTTTACTTCGTATATATGTCGAGTTTTTAAATATATCAGAAAAAAAAGTAACCTTTGTACAATGATCTGACATTAAAAACATTCACTGGCTATGCTAACTTCGAGTGCTTCATTTAAGCAAGAATAAAAATACTCATAAATGCCTAACAAGAATCATTTAACAATGACTGGAAAAAAAAGTATTTCACTCTCCAAAGCAACTGCACAGTTTCAGCTATGTTTCTCAAAATAATAGAACCTGAGGAAGATGCCTAACACGGAAAACTTTGTCCGAATAGTTTGATTTTGGCCAAGTTTTAAAAGACTGCCCGGTTATAAAAGTCTTGATTTCAGTTGCTTATAAAAAGCAATTACAGCTAGATAATATAGGTATTATATTTGCTTGCCTATTGTTACCTTACATAACCAGTATTATTTCCCCAATTTGTTCTATATGCACTTTTCACGTAAAACATATGCTATCATCTATACTGAACTAAAAATTGAAAAATGCAACCTCATTTGCACAGAAATAGTCTAAATTTACAGCTTTAAAAAGATAAAAGACTACACTTACAAATTAACATACACGGTGAAACAAGACAACACAGCATTATACGTGTAACCTGCTTTTTGAAGACACTCCAACATTTCTTGTAAGAGGTGGAGGCCTACAGTGGTGATCTGGAGGCTCTAGACTGCCCTGGGCTAGTCAGACCCAGAACGAGGCAGCTCTAAAACTGGTGTAAAAAAAACCCAGGAAAAATAGTAATAAGAAATAATAAAAATAACCACCATTCCCACCAAACTCCACACTGGGGCAGGGACACCCATGAGGGAACTGGCCCACGAAGGACTCACACCAGCGCAGGGATGCCCCTGAGGGACTGTAGCCCATGGAGGGATCCATGCCAGAGTGGGTGGGCAGACTGTGGATGGCAAGCTGCAGCATGGAAATCTGTGTAGGACTGCAGCCTTCACACCTCTCCAAAACTCCTACAGAGACTGGAGGCAGCCTGTGGCCTGACTGCAGGAATTGTGATGAATTTCAATGTAACCCATAGTGAAAATGCAGAAAGCTGAGACTGGAGAATGGACAGGAAAGATCGTGTCACGTGCTGGTATTAGCTATCCAGAACAGACAATACATGCTTGTACTGAAAATTTTGTAAAACTTCTACTGTCCTATGGTTTCTTTATGTCTCCTGTCTACATGCTCAGAAGAAATCCCTAAATGCTGTCTTAAAATACAGCTTCGTCTATCTTTCCTACTACTTTTGTTAATGTGTATCACAATCTTTACATTCAATACATTTTTACTAATAAGCAATTTAAGGAAGGGGAAAAGTTTAGACCTCCAAGGCTCAAAATCCCTCCTCCTAAAAAATATGCCGTAAATATTTGGTAGCAGACTTGTTCGATTGCCTGCATGGCTCTTAGAAAAACTGGTTCTTCAAGGATACCCCTGAGAGAGAAATATCACACACTAAAAGAAAACTCTGCACTCTTTGTTCAGTTTTATACAGAAAAGCATGGAATTCAGTTTAAAAAAGAAGTGATTTTGTAGTTTTTCATGTCTTTGAAAACATTCTACTAATGGTCTAGAATTTTACATGGCAATAATAGACTGTTTCATTGAGACATCTGTAAACCACCAAAATATAACATGCCATAGCCTGAAGTAAAATATTCATTTTGGATGTTATTTCATTGGGTCAGCCACTAGAAACTAACAGGACTTCAAAAGAAAACATAAGTCAACTAAGCACCATACCACTACCCCCATTCTTTTAGTGAGATAATGAGAGGTGTACCTTCACCGTCGTATCAATATACGGATCTTCATCACGAGCTGCTGCTGCACTGCATCGCACTGTGAAGCACTGCAGGTTCTGACTAGAGGGGAAAGAAGAAAACACAACAAAGAAGGAAAGAAATTAAGACTTGCAAAAATCAAGCAGCCAAGACTACAGTGGCTTTATATCAGCTTTTTTTCTTTTGAAGAAATGGGCTTTAAAGCCTAAGAAGGAGGGTACACTGAACTAACACATGAGCCTGCCCAGAGATCTCCAGGAGGCTAATGAAGGACATATCAGAGGGAAAAAAAATTTTAAAAGCACAGCAGCATAGAGAAACATAGTAATACTATCAGTAAAATCATACACATAGTACCTTGTAATGACATGCAGGAACTGTGGAGTGAGGACTGCCTGCTCTGACTTCTCTGAATATTGGTAAGTAGAAATTAGTTCTACTAACTTCCCAACAGAGTAGAGATATCCAACATGAGGTAAAGAGAAAAAGCAAAAGAGACTCAGAAGTTTTCTCTTGTTCTCAGTTTCCTCATAGGCTGCTGCAGAACTTCCTAGATGTAACAATGAGAAAGGCATTTTACGTACTTCATAAATCAAAACCTGGCAATTCCATTCCAAGCCTGATGCCTAAAAGACACAATCAAACCTGCCCAAGCTGCAGACTAGTTTTCTTAGTAGCTAGTAAAAAGAAGTTTTATATGAAGCTCAGTGCACATGTCCAAAGTTTCTAGGACATGTTCTCTCAGTTGGAGGCATATTCGCAAAAATATGGATGTAGAACCTAGTAAAGAAATTCTATAGATGTAACAGCATTAGAGAGTCCTGGTAAATTCACCACAACTAAGCATCCATGGATTGAAAGCCTGATCTTAGACAATTACTTTTAAGTTGGAATGAATGCTCATCCAGAACTGCAGCTCACAAAAAAATAGGTCATCACTTGAGGAAAGGAAAGGCTGGAAATGGCAGAATTTATTAGGACACCATTTCAGCACGTTAACAGCTGTGTTCATTTTCTACAGACCCTCTTGTCAAAGCCTGTAAACCACACGAGAGCATAAGACAGCTGGAGTTAAATGGCAACTAGCTCATTCTTTTCAGTCAGCTCCAAGTTAAATGAGGCATTGCCACTTAGCAGACAGTAAATCATCCCAAACTGAGTGAGCAGTCAGTAAAAGTCGAGGGCCAACCATATCCTGGGATGCATCAGGCACAGCATTGCCGGGGTGCCAGGGATGGGATCGTCCCGCTCTGCTCTGCACTGAGGAAGCATTATCTTGAGTCCTAGGGGCAGTTTGGGGCACCAAAATACAGGAAGGATACAAAGCTATTAAAGAAGAGACTAAGGGAGGGCTACAAAGATGGTGAAGAGTCTGGAGGGGAGGCCATAGGAGGAGTGGCTGAGGGCACTTGGTTTGTTCAGCCTGGAGGAGACTGAGGAGAGACCTAAGAGTATTCTACGTGCAGTTCCCGAGGGAATGGCATGATGCTATGTCAGGGGAGGTTTAGCCTGGGTATTAGGAAAAGGTTCTTCCCCCAGACAGTGGTCAGGCACTGGAACCAGCTCCTCAGAGCAGTGGTCATGGCCCAAGCCTGCCAGAGCTTAAGGAGCATTTAGAAAATGTTCTCAGGCACTTGGTGGGATTCTTGGGGTTCTCCTGCACAGGGCCAGGAGTTGGATTTGATGATCCTTTTGAGTCCCTTCCAACTCGGGATATTCTATGATTCTACGAAATCTGACTGTTAACATACAGCATTAAATTCTTCCATGGGTCTTTTGGGGCTTGAGCTAGTGAACCCCTAAAGTCTGCATTCATCCCTTCCAGTTTTAATTAAAGCCCTTCAGAAAGGTAACCAATATCTTAGTGATTATTAAGGTTTACAACTCTGATTTCCTTGGCTGGCTGAGTGGCAGTCTAGTACCTTGTAACACTATGGAGAATTTTATTAACGCAATTAAAGACTGATTGTTTTGCAACACAAAATTTATCGGTAAAGAACTGATAAAAGCTGATTTAGTCACACTTTTGGTGTGATGAATTGGTATATTAGATCTAGGTTTATGTAGAACTTGGAGAAATTAAAAGACTTTTTTGTTAACAGAAGCTCAGTTTAAATCATTGAAAAGGGAGGAAAGATCTCCATTTAAAAACAAATCATACAGAAATCACACAGTTCACGAAACAGGATATACAAAGAAGCTCCTTCCTTTCGCAAGTCTCCTATGACACAGTCCATAAGGCATTCATGCATATCCATATACCTGTCTGGTATACAGGAAGCAGTTGAAGAGAGTGCAACTTTGTCTCTTCACAAAACCCAAAAGGCGACTGGTCGGGTGCAAAACGTCTAGGAAAAAAGTCCGAAACAACATTGGACTGCAGTGAGAAATTATGATGATATACTTTGGACAAGCAAACAGAACTGGCTTTAAGAGGCATAGCTCATGTTTTACCACTCAACGACAATGCACACTCCTACTGCCAACGCCGTTGTAGAAGCCAAGAAGCATGTGGCACAGCTCGACAGAGCTATGTTGAGTTCCTGCAACCGAAATCCTCTCTGCTTGTCTGCAAGATGCATGTCAAAGTCTGAGATCACTGAAGAAATCCTGCAATTGATTTTGACCTCAATTTAACCTTCTTTTTCCTCTCTCTTTTTATTCCACTGAGCTATATAGAACACCATGCCATCTCCAGTACCGTTCTTTTTCCTATTTGTGTCATCCTTTTCCCTCCTTTGATTTGGAATTCACTGTTGGACCCTAACATCAATTCTTCATCGGCTTTTGATGGAAATTTTGATGAAAGAGGAACACTAAATCAGCTTCCTGAGGAGGGGACCTGGAGAGGCAGGTGATGAACATTTCTCCCTGGGATCCTGGGACAAGACACCTGGGAAGGGCTCAGAGCTGTGCCAGGGGAGGTCCAGACTTGACATGAGGAAGCATTTTCTTACCGAGAATGGTGAAACACTGAACAGGTTTCCTGGAGAGGTGGTTGATGCCCTAGACCTGTCACTGTTTAAGAGGTGTTTAGACTGTGAGCTTAATTATATGCTTTAACAGTGGCTCACTCCAGAAGTGGTCAGGCAGTTGTTGCAGATCCCTTCCAAGTGAAATATTCCAAGATACTAAAAAATGGGCTTTCTTTGGTATCCCATAATTTCCTCAGTTCAAAAGAAACACCACACCTTATAAAAACCCCAGAAGTCAAAATATCAGGAGTTTTCTTTCAAAAAGACAAAATACACAACTCAGTTTGGTTTTTCGTAGTAAATTAACCCATAAAAGGGAAAATATGTCTGTAATACCTGAAAAGCAGATACTGCACTTGGAAGCGCTTTGTGTCTTCTGTAGGTAACTCAGTGGATTCCAGTGTGATGGGTATCTCACATAGCTTACTTTCTTCCCCAAGCAGTTCCACTGGCTTCTGACATATGATGAACTCATCTAATTCAAGCTGTAAAGTATGTGCTGAAGGATTTTCATCTTTCACACCTGAGGAATGAAAACTGGTATCTTGCAATACACAGGAATGGAACCTCCCGAGTACATCTATTTCTGGGATTTCTAGAATTCTAAGGCAAGCCTTCATATAAGATAAAGGCCTGAAAAAGGAGAATTTGTTTGATTATGGCAGGTTCTGAGCCTAACAGTTAAAAAAGTACACAGGCATCACAACAGAAACATTCTTAATTGTGAAAGCCAGTTACTTAGGCAGTGACACTGATAGAATAATTTTTCTGAACACAGCACACTGAATTACTACCACTTTAACTTGGCCCATCATGGCACCTTAACACAGGGACCTAATTCCGTGTCTGCAGAGGCTGTACTATCCTCTAAGTGTGCAGCATGATGGCGTATTTGTTTGAAATGCTACCTCCAACTGAGGGTTGGTACAACTTCTCATGCCCTAGAATATTCAGCTGATAGTCAGTGATAGGACAATCTGGAAATATTTTCTGAAGGGCAAAGACCTTGTTTGAAACTGCTTTCAGAACAACGGGAATCAATTAGCAGATTCTTGGAGATAAAAAAAAATAAAAATAAAAATAATTTCAGCACCTACCTCCATCCACAGCCTTTTCTGGTGCACTGACTCCCTCAGCACATTGCTCTGTCCTGTCTGCACTTCGCTGGACCAGTTCCAGTTTCAGGATTAGAACATCCAGCTCTGTTGTTACGGCTATATGTCTGGCACAAAATGCAACTTCAGCAGGAATGAGGTTATCAATGTGCAAAATTAAAGAGCGTTCAAAATCTAACACAGTCAAATTCTGGTTTATGACCAGGTATTTCAAACAGAACATGACTAGTTTATTCTTGCAGCCCACAAGAAGATCTCCATTCACAGGACAACATGAAATGCACAGTGGAGGATCTGAAAGTGGCATTTCAACAACTGACATCTGCTCTTTTAAGGTTTCACTGTATGACTCTTCCATCTTGTGACCAACCATCCGAACACACACGCGAGAACTCCCAGCAGACATGCATCTCCAGTTCATATACGCTCTTAGGAAAGTTGCTTTGCTTTTTTCTTCAATTGTCACCAGATAGTCTCCTTAAAAGAAAGCATACTGATATATCATTAAAAAATAGAGGACAGCTTCTGAGCTCTTTACCTGCTGTAGTACGCTACAAAGAACATCTTCAAGTCTCAACTCTTACAAAAAAATCCAAAATCAGTTTTCACCAATTTTTCTCTAATTAAATACAAAGTGCAAATTTTTTGGCTGGGTGGCACACGCTTCACACACCGGTAAAAAAAAAGGACGTACAGATGTAAGTCCAGAGTAACTCCTATGCAAATCCTCTCTATGAGTTGTGATTGCAGACAAGGTTCCCCCCACCCCCCGCCTCCTCATACCCATTAATGAGGAAATGTTTTGTTCTCTGCAGACCATGGAAAGCAACACTCATGAAAAGCAACACTCATGAAAAGCTGTGGGATCGGCTGGAACGACCACCCACTCCGTGCTCTAAAAACAAACAAAAACCCCAAACAAACAAACAAACAAACAAACAAACAACCAAACCAAAACAACAACAACAAAAAACAAACGACAAAAAACCAAACCAAACAAAAAAAAAACCAGGGGCGGGAGCACAGACCGCAACCGAAGCGGAGGCAGACGACGAAGGAAGATGCGGCCCGCACCCTCCCTGCAGGCCCGAGCACTGCCGGCGCTGGGACCGGCCCGCGCTTCCCAGCTCGGCCCGCTGGCCAGCCCGCTCCAGCAGGCACGCCCCACCTCGGGCTCGGAAGGGAGCTGTGTGAGAAGGAGCCTGAGGGGAAGTCTGNGTCCACGCACTCGAGCCTGACACGTCCTCCCCAGCCGAGCACGCACGGAGCCAGCGGTCGCCGGGACTGACCTGCCGAGCTGTGCGCCATGCGCAGCACGGGACCCAGCGTGGCGAAGGAGCCCAGGGCCTCGCAGCGGCCCTGTTCGCGCACGGCGAACACTTCCACCCTGCAGCTGGCCGCCGCGCTGGCCACGAACAGCACGTCTTGGCCGCAGCAGAACTGCGCCGGTTCTTGCTTGCAGGGCACTACTCGCTGCGACCCGAACGGGTGCAGGTTGTAAAGCTGGACCATGGTCCCGAAAACTTCGGCCGCAGCAGCGCAGAGAGCACCCGCCGCCACTCGGGGCGGCGCCCTACACTTCCGCGATGGGCAGAGCCGCCTCCGCGCGGCGCTGTGCGAGGGCGGGTTCGCTCGGCGGTGTGCGGCTGCCCCCAGGCAGGTACCCTCGTACGAGGTTCCGTGTGGCCTTAGCGCGACTCCGTTGCTGTGTGAGCACTCCCGGGAATCCTCCGTCGTAGCAGAGCAGCGCTGTATACGGGCTGCGGCCGGCAGCAGCGTGCCTAATGCATTAGGCTACTGAAACCTGAGTTCTTCCAGGCTCCCAGTGTCAAAAACAGAGACTTTTTTGTATTTAAATACAGCAATTCTTTCTTAATAACCAACAAAAAAAATTCACACCCCAGCCGACAAACCCCCAAAACAAAAGCCTAGTTATGTCACTGAATATTCCCAGTTGGAAGGGACCCACAAGGATCACTAAGTCCAGCTCTTAGCTGAATGGCCTGTATGGGGATTGAAACCACAGCCTCGGTGTTGTCGGCACCATGCTCTAACCAACTGGGTCAGCACTTTTTACACAAGCCAAGTGTCCCATGATAGAGCTGCTTCCATGTGTCTCTAAAGCTCTATTCGTGTGACCATACTGGTAAAGTATATCAGATTTTTGGGGTTTTTTACTAGGCCAGTGTAGGAAGGTCAAAATTACCATGCACTTTTAAAGCAGGTAACAGATCCGCTACTGAAACCTGCAATCTCAAATGGTCCTTCCTTCATGAATACACACATTAATAGTGAAGAAGAAAAAGCAGCAGTATAATCTTTGGAACTTTATTTGGAAACACATTTGAAAACAAACAAACAAGGTTCTGCAGTATTTTTTTTTTTTTGGTAAATACATTTTTCCAGGCTTTAGTTTTCTCAATATTCATCTCCTTCTTCAGCCTCTGCTTCTACCGAGTCTAGGCCAACTTCTTCATAATCTTTCTCAAGGGCAGCCAGGTCTTCCCGGGCTTCAGAAAATTCTCCTTCCTCCATCCCTTCCCCAACATACCAATGCACAAAGGCACGCTTAGTATACATGAGATCAAATTTGTGGTCGAGTCGAGCCCATGCTTCTGCAATAGCAGTTGTGTTGCTCAGCATACACACGGCCCGCTGCACCTTGGCAAGGTCAGCACCTGGCACCACAGTTGGAGGCTGGTAGTTAATGCCCACCTTCAAGAAAACAAATAAGAACTTTCCTTAGGAGCGCTAAGGCTTAAATACTCATTTCTGTTAACAATCAAAAATCACCATGATTACAAATAAAATAGCTTAGAGTTATTTTGCGCTTTATCAAAATATTTAACAGGGACATTACAACATTGTAGTATGACTGTCACCTCTGAAGACTACACAATTCCTAATCATTTAGATATCGAGCACTTAAAAGGCTACATACCTTGAATCCAGTTGGGCACCAATCCACAAACTGAATGGTACGTTTAGTCTTGATAGTGGCAATGGCCGCATTGACATCTTTGGGCACAACATCGCCTCTGTACAACATGCAGCAGGCCATGTACTTGCCATGGCGAGGGTCACATTTGACCATCTGGTTGGCTGGTTCAAAGCAAGCGTGGGTAATTTCAGCCACAGATAACTGCTCATGATATGCTTTTTCAGCGGAGATGATAGGGGCATATGTTACCAATGGGAAATGGATTCGTGGGTATGGAACCAGGTTAGTTTGAAATTCTGTCAGATCTACATTGAGGGCTCCATCAAAACGCAGTGAGGCTGTGATGGATGAAACAATTTGCCCAATTAATCGGTTTAAATTTGTGTAAGTAGGACGGCCAATGTCCAGGTTACGACGACATATATCATAAATGGCTTCGTTATCTACCATAAAGGCACAGTCTGAATGCTCTAATGTTGTGTGGGTAGTTAGAATTGAGTTGTAGGGTTCCACTACAGCAGTGGAAACTTGTGGTGCTGGATAAATTGCAAACTCCAGCTTAGATTTCTTGCCGTAGTCAACAGACAGCCTTTCCATGAGCAGTGATGCAAACCCTGAACCAGTGCCTCCTCCAAAACTATGAAAGATAAGGAAGCCTTGCAGCCCTGTGCATAGATCAGCCTATAATGAGGTGAAAAAAAAAAAGGGAGAAAAAAAAGTTATTGATGGTTTTGGAGAAATCAGTATTAAAATAATCATTCAAAATCATTTCTGTCATAAGTTTACTAGTTTTGCATTGTTATAATAAAAAAAACCAGTGTTCTTGAAAGGTCCTGTTTTAACTGATTGAATTTTTATTTAAAGGGGGGCTGAAGCAGGCAAGGAAATATAAGGTTTATTTTGTTTTGAACAATTAACTATGCACAAAATTCTTAACAAAAAACCAGCAAACCATCCATACAGCTAGCTATAGAGCTGTATCAATTATTTTAAATATTAACTTGCAGCATGAACCCTTACCAGTTTGCGAATGCGGTCTAGCACTAGATCAACGATCTCTTTTCCGATGGTATAATGGCCTCTGGCGTAATTATTGGCTGCATCTTCTTTCCCAGTAATGAGCTGCTCAGGATGGAATAACTGCCTGTACGTGCCTGTACGTACTTCATCTACAAAAACCCCAAAATACCACATCATAAATTTGATCCGTTCAGTTCTGTGTGTGCTGCCTAGTGACTACACATGAAGCACATGTGTCAAAAGAGTGTAGACAGCATCTCTGACTACACGCAGCTTTGTCTGACTAGTCTAAGAAGTTGGCACAACTTCTGGCCCTTTGTTTCAGGATAAACATCAGGCACACACTGTGACTGCTGAAAAAGCTGTCAGCAGAGAAGCCTTCTAACTTTCCCAGCATTTTCGTGAGATTTCTCTCTTTCTCTCTTTTCCCAGGCAAAACTATTATGAACAATTCTAGAAGTTTTTGTAAACTAATTAAGTTTCGTGCAGCTGTGCCTTGATATCATTTAGCTTAGAAAAATATTTTGGAATAGGTGTTGTTAGAATTGACCAATGAACTTGGTAGGTGGCTAACCAGAGGTCCAATAGCCTCTTTACATTTCTATAAACTTCAAGCAAGCTAAGGGATATAAACCGCTCTGTAGAATAATAAAAAAATTCACATTGCTTTGTTCTTCCTGGACTCTGTGTCATTATTCTTGGGACACTTGCGACACACACAAAGCAGTATTTGTACTCAATGAACACAGAGATCACTCAGAAAACTACATTACAGGTACAGACATGATACTAGACAGCACTCAAACAAAACTCTGTATGCAGTGCAGCAGTCTGGAAAGGTGATCCAGATAGTAAAGAAGTTCTCTTGTTTTCCAGATATTGTTACCTGTAGACCATTATTTAATTTCTTTCAAATAACAATAACCTCAAATGTCAAAACAGCATCCAGACACACATTTTAAAATCTGTAGTGCTCTATAGAAACAAAAAAAGACAGTAGGGAATCCGTAAAGGATCCTCACTTTTTGACTTAAGACCTTTAATGTTGGGTACATACCAACTACGGTTGGCTCTAGGTCTACAAACACTGCTCTCGGAACATGTTTACCAGCTCCCGTCTCACTGAAGAAAGTGTTAAATGAATCATCTCCACGTCCCATAGTATTATCACTAGGCACTTGACCATCAGGCTGGATCCCATGTTCAAGACAATACAATTCCCAACATGCATTGCCAATCTGAACACCAGCCTGACCAACATGGATGGATATGCATTCACGCTGCAAAGTAAAAAGAGAATGATAATGAGACATGAGGCTACCTGCCCATGGGTTGTACTTTCCATGATCTTCCTTTGCTGCATTATTCCCCTTTTGCTCTTAAGCAACGGTTTAAGAGAACAAGTTGTCTGCTGCTGGCAAGACACTGCTCACCTTAGCTGACCTGCACTGACTTTGAGAATATTGGAATATCCTAAAGACAACATAGTTCCTATGTACACATGGGTGAATACAAATTTGTTATCCCTTAAAATGCTGCATATATATTCCATCTTTAATATTCAGCCTAGTCTCCTTTTCACCTTCTTTTGGTTTATGGAAGACCTCTTTATATAATATCCCCCCAATTTCCTTGACTTGTTACCAGACCATGTACTGGGTAACCGCTGCAAGAATCTTTCCTACACAGGACCATTCAGTACATTTTCCTGTATAATAAGCATAGCAGTATCTAGGCCCTAGCAATTCGTACATTATTTTTTTCATACATATTCCTATGTGAAATCGTCTTAAGAGTCCCAATCGATTGTAATCTGCCCCCTTTTAGCTAGCTCCTTTGATTCTAAGCAACTGTGCCATGTATGTTTAATCTCCCAATACCTCAACTGTCTTACACCTGAGATGGAAATAAGCTGCTTTTCTAGTTTACTGTTAGAGTCTATCTAGAAAAAAGCAGAGGTGGCAAAGAAAAAGCAAGGTGTCTGGGCTGCTCTTTCCCGTTTCCTCGGTAGCTTCACCAGACTCCGCAGTCTCCGCTCCACCCCCGCAGATGCGCCACAAGTCCCGCGCCGCCCGCGCGACCCGTCACGCCGCCGCCTGCACCCTCTTCGCGATGGGCCACGCCCAGCGAGTGGCCCACGGCACGCGCCGCCCGCCCTGCCTCTTACCGTCGCCGGCCACACCTCCTCCTCTGATTGGCTACGCCCAGGGAGCGGCTGCCGGCACGCGCCACCCGGCCCGTCCCTCACTGCCGCCGTCCCGGGAGCACGCGCTGTGCCGTCTACGGCTTCACGCGCCAAGGCGGCCCAAAAACGGCGGAAAGATCCGCCCGGCGGCCACCATGCTATTTCCCGCTATCTCCCTGCCTCCTGGATCGGGTTTCTGCTCGTCCCTCGCTTCTTCGCGCGGGAAGTGCCTGCTCCGAACATACTTCCCTTGCACGTCTCTCGTCTTGCTAGCTATCGGGCGGTTTCTATGCCTCGCTTCCCCTAAAGTTAAAAAGCTTTTACACTGAATTTCTCTCCTTCTCCCCAACCCTTCTGCCTTAGAGCTACCGCGGGGACTTCAAGCAGAGACTGCCTGCGACTCCTGCCTCAGCGCGTGCAGTCATCAACCC
>VXBT01001131.1:0-45034 GCA_013400235.1 Oriolus oriolus | reverse complement strand
AGCCCCTTCTCCCCCCGCAGCCGCAAGGATCCCGTCTCCCACCATGATGCCTTGCTAAGATGACGAACTCCGGCTGCGCCACAAAACGTCCGCCGCCGCGACCGACCGGCACCAACTGCCGACCGTTAACCGCCTCGAACCCCTCGCCTCAGGTGCTGTCTCCCCATTGGCCCTTACCCGCGTGGGCTACAGCGGAGCGAAGACCGCTGATTGGCCCCTCGCCTCAACTTCTGGCTTCCCATTGGCCATTACCCGCGCGGACTGNGTGTCCGCGCGAGGCGGGAAAGCGGATCTCGGGTGCCCGGGGTTTGGCACTTAGCTTTGAGTGAAAATGAAGTGGTACCACAGTGCTAAGCTCTTTTGATATGTAAACGTGATCTATACTGGTTATGATGATATAGAAGTACTACTTCCTGTAGTCTCTCCTGATAGTAAAAGGATACAGATCTGCTTTCCCAAGGGAGATTTATTTGACAGAAATACAAAACTGGAGTGGTATTGTAATTACTGTGCTGCTCCATGAGTAGGGAGCACACTTTCCATTCCCTGCTTTTGAGTAGGCAGATTCACTTTGGCACTTCTGGAAATAGCGTAATTAACTCCTCAAACCAGCTGAGGAAGGGGGAGGAGACAGGTGCCTTTTTGCTTACATGCTCAGAATGAAATATTAGTGTCTGAGAATGTCAAAGTGTCGAATAAAGAAATTAATTGCTCTTGAAGTATAAGAATACTAGGGTATTCCAAAGAAATAGGTCAAAATATAACATCTTCACCCCTTTGAAAATTAGTGTTATTTACAGTTTTCGTAAGACAACAAGGAGGACGCCCTTGATGATTTTTCAGGATACCAGAAGACCAATGAGATATGGCCAGAACCTTTCTTAGAAGGTTGTTTATCTTCCTGAAGGATACAGGATGGAAAAATTATTTGAAAATTGTTCAGTAATTATTTAGAGCTTAATTATTAACTAAGTATGACTTGAATTTCTTTGCTTAAAATATAAAGCAATCTTAACTGTAAATAGTGTCATGTCCATAGTATTGTTGCTACTTGAACATCTGCCATATGAAAATTGGTTATTCCCATCAGGCATTGTGTTGCACATATAATTATTACTGAGCATACAGCTGAGGTACTTTTAAGTTCTAATTACCATTTTTCCAAGTAAGATTAGTCTTAATATATTTTGAAATAGTTGATCAGAATTTTCTGTAGTATGGGGCAGCTTGTGTTTTTATGTATTGTAGGCTATATCCTCACTGTGTATCAACTGTTCTGATTGCATTTTGATCAATGGAACTGTTTTGATGCATGAGAGCTCAGAGTGTTTCCTGTATGGAAATCCCTGGGTTTAAGTATGTTTCTATATTTGCAAATGATAAAACTCCTGAAGAATTGCGTGAGACATTGCTGAGTAAAATTAACTTGGTTCTGAGCTCTGGTTCAGACGAAGAATGCGCAGTTTGCTTGGAATCATTGACTCTTCCTGTGATAACACACTGTGCACATGTGTTTTGTAAACCGTGCATATTTGAAGTCCTCAGAAATGAACAGGTTGGTTGTTCTATGGTTAAAAGTCATTGTAACAGCTATTCGAAAGCGATGAACTGCTATCACCAGAAGGCCATCTAGCTATTGTTCTTTTAAATCATGGTGAAGAGTGTAAACCTAGTTATCAGCTGGCTTGTAAAAACTATTGGCCTGAAGTCAATCTATGGAGAGAGTAGCTGTCAAACTGAAACACGGTAAGGTCCATCAGTATTTTCAAAAGCCTGTTCTGTAGTTCTTACCTTACTTTTTCCCTGGGGTAAAAGTGTGCAGCATTGTATGCCTCCACATGGCTGGGTGCCTCTTCACTGCTTGTATGTGATGTGATGCACGTATATATTATTGTGCTTCAAAGAGACCAAAGCTGTGTATTGGAAGTTGACTGTTGAATTAAAATCATGTCTACACTCCTTTTTCCAAGCTGATAAACTTTGACAGTGAAATAGCTCTTTTGCTAAAGGACCATCTTTATGGCCCTTCTCTGGGCTTTATCCAGAAAAAGCTTGAGGATGAGTATACTTTGACTGCTCTTTTGAAAACCGTAGTATTTATTTTTCTTGTGTGCTTCTAAGATACACTTTTCTTTTTTGTTTGCCCTTTTCTTTCTAGGGCAATATAATGGCACGGTAGTCTCACCATCTGTATCCAGTGCTGCTATACTTACTCTTGGGAGTTGTTCTGCCTCCTCGTCAGCCAGAATAGAGCTGCAAATGTTAGCACAAACCTGAGTGGTGTTCCTTATTAGGAACAGGCAGAGACAAATTAGTCCCTGCTTGTGCGCAGTCAGTCAGCCTAAGAAGACAGAGGTGGGAAGTGTGGTCTGTCTGGCTTCTGGTATTGTTCCATTGCCAGACACACAAAATTCTGATGCAGCTATCCCACTCTACAGAGTTTCTGAGAAATTTGAGGGAAACTAATGAAGGAAAGTGCACTTCCAGACGCCTTTTCCCAGTGCAGAGGTTCTTGATGGGTCTGTAGCAGTCAGAGCCCCTGCTGAACCTTCTGGTCCTTTTAACATGGAGAGAAATAAACTGGGTTATGATGCGATGAAATTATCATCATTATATACTTCTTGACTGTAAAGTCAAGTTACTTACTATGTTTTGCTTAGAAAGGACCATGGAATCTCCAGAACTACTGCCTTTGTTCAATCCCATTTTATCTATAGATTGCTTTCATAGTAGTGAAGTCTGAACAGAGGTGGGTGTGGATTCTGCTCTTTTGAACTACCGTAAGTTTCTAAAACAGTGAATGAATAAGCCTTTCTTACCTTCAAAATGATTCCTGATTTCAATTGCCAAGGAAGTTTTTGCAGCTTTTAGCCAAAACTCTGACATGCATCTAAATCCCAGTGCTGGGGAATTCACTGTTTCCACATGATAGGTATTTGTGCTAGTACTGCATCTGAGCTGGCTAGTTTCTGTGCCTGAATGGTTACAATGCAAATCTCTCCTAGTAAATAACGTGGGAAAGTACTTTAGGTATCACCTTGAAAACAAAGGAGACCAACAAACTGCATACCCTCTCCCCAAAGCAGCTTGGGTTCAAACAGGATTCTTCCAGGCAAGATAATGGTTTCCATTATGAATACAAATTACAGCATTAAATCATCGATGAGAAATGAAATGTGAAGCTGCAAACACAAAACTGCTGAGTAAAAAGTTTGGCCTGTCATGGTGTTACGAACTTGGAAATCATTATATCTTTCTAATGTTAACCTAAAAGCATTTACTGAGATTGGAAAAACTTCCTAGTAGTTAACAGCTTGAGAGTTAACACTACCTTCATTTCAGTCTTCTGTTGAGACTAAATTTAGAGTTGTGCAAGTAAGTAAAAAGATCCTTTGCAGAAGTAAGATCTCCATAGTAATCTAATGTCTTTGTGTATCAACTGCATTCTTATAAAAGCTTGCCAGATATGCATTCAAACATTTTTTCTTCTAGCTGTTCATTGTGAGACATTTTTTGTCATTTTCATATGCTTTTACTATTAGTCTTCAGTATCTGTGTTGGCATTGTTCAGCTGACTTTTGTGTTTTGTTTAGAATTACAGTACTTAAGTGGAGAAGAGATGCAGAAAGATGTGAGCTTTTTATTTAAAAAAAAAAAAAAGTCTTTATGAGCACTGTTAGAATTTTTTTTTCCAGAAAACTTTTTTCAGATTTAATAGAATTCATTTATTTTGTCTTGTTACTGGAGGATTTTTGGTTTGCTGCCAAACAGGAATGGCTCATTTGTTCATTACATTTGGAAAACTGTTATTTCAAATTTGTGTTAAGATTCTGTCTCTTGAAAGGATGTCTTTACTGTTGCAATAAATTAATGTACCAGACTATGACTGCCAGTTTCTTTAATTGGCTAGCGATTCATTCCAGATTAGCAGCCCCCAGTATTCATGTGCTTTGTGAGGTCTGCTTTGTAGCCTCTCTAAAGATGCCTTGGTTCGGTGGCCAGATTTCTATATAAACAGAGTCAGCTAATTTTAAAGGGTTGCTCCGCTGGGCAGAAGTTTTTCATGTCTGTCATTTTTGCTTCACGAAGTTGTCCATTTGTACAGTGCACACAGTCTTTTGTTAAATTTTGTGAGTAGTCCTATGACAGTGCTATTGTATAAATTTTCCTTTACCTAGAATGTACATCAGAGAAAAAGGCTTTTGGTGTTAAATTATGTCTCATTTCATGTGTCTGTTGGGGAAAAAGAGAAGATACCCTGTGTCTGGTCCTGACAAAGCATATTTCATCAGACTGCTATTATTTCTGTGCACGCTTTGAAGAAAAAGGGTAAAAGGTCATTCTTTGTTTGTAACTAAGAAACATATTGTCTTTGAAAGATGGTTTATTTCTCTCGTATTTTAAATAGTCTTACTCCCATAGCCCAAATATATCCTTGCTTTAAAACCTTGAGCTATTTATTTCAATATAAATATGCTCAGAAAGAAGACCACTTCACTTTTAAGGAAGTCTGAGTATTTATAAAATGTGTAGCGTTTATGCCATGTTAATGTTCTTGCAAATAAAGTATTTTGACTGTCGCATCAGAAATGACAAAGTGTGTGACAAAAATGAATCCTTGAGGATTTTTTTACACAAACATCAATATAATAAATGCATAAAAGGTGCTTTGTAAAGGTGATATTTATCATTCACTATAAATAACTAGATTTAATATGTTTCTTTTAATGTTGTTTAGGCTTTTTCATAGCCAAATGCCCTCTCTGTAGGAATGAGCTTCAAGCAGACAACTTGGTGGAATGGTCTCCTAGAAAAGGAAATAGACTCCAGTAATGGAAAGAAGCCTGATTCAGAGTGGATATCTAGCTCAAAGGGGCATTCTATTGTGTTTTATTTAGCTTCCATTATGGTTTTGTAGACCATACTCTATAACTGTGTAAATATACTGAACATATTATACATATGGATAACATACTTCAAGTTATTATTTAGAAATCTGTCCAGCATGCCTAGCCAGCACAGAAGAAAATGTGTACTAAACTCACACCACAAGCAAATTTTGCAGCAGGGAAACAAGACAAAAGGAACACCAGTTGTAATGTGATGCTGGTCATTGTTGGGTACATAGATGTGTGTTAATTAAATAAAACTTCTGGTGAACACCTTTGCCTTTTGTTTCAGTTTCTGAAGAGAGAGCAGATTTACAACCACTGAAACTTACTGAAATCTTAACTTACTTTTGGAAACAAAATCTAAATAAATCCTTCTTTCTTAAATCTTATTTAAACAATATATATTCTGCTCTAGAGGGGAAAACTAAATGGGCATATGTTCAATACAACATTTGTCAGAAAAAAATCATTGTGATATTGTTATTTTACTTTGTAGATTTGTTTCTCAAGGTCTGCCACATCACTTTTCTTTGCCTCACTCTCATTTGCTGCCAGAATTTGCATCTTCCTGCTCCTACTTTGATCTTTTCATCCTGAGATTGCTTTTCTGAAACATTAAGTTTTTAACTTTTAATTAAACTGTTCTTTCAAACGCTGGTTACAAATTTATTCCCTAAAAATCTTTTTGTGGGGGCCTAAGAAATACCTTCAGACATTATGCTCTAGAATACATCAAGGTTTTTATTTTTTTCTTTTTTAGCTGGTGCAGTTACTTGCATTCTCTAGTTAGTGGTTCTTTACCTCATAATAGCTAAACCTTACTGAGAAAACTAGCAGCATTCTTCTGCTTCAAATCCAATTCCTTGTTCTTTTTGTTCTCATGTTGGTTCCAAGAGAGCTTCTGGTGCCTCCTTATGCCCTATCATACCTAGCCAATGGTCTTGCATACCTTATTTGCCTCAGTATTTCGGGGGGAAGCCTTTCTTGCTTCTTGAGTATTGCTCAGGTAGAGCACTGGCCTTGGGGCTGTCCATTGCTTAAGCCTTATTTTCTGAAGTTCAAGTACTTTGTTCCTATTTTCCATATACCCTGGAGATAGGGGACTGCAGACTTCTGACAGTGTCTGGAAAATGGGTTGTGAATCCCCTTTCCCAAGGCCCTCTCAATCACCCTGTAGTCTGTGACCATTAAAAATGCTGAACCCTTAGTTTCCTATGGAAATTAAAAGAAAGCCTACCCACAGAATTCAAGATTAGTTCATTTAAAAGGTATTACTGAACGGTGATTTCTCTCAGTTGATGTGAACTTTATCAAAGCCATCTGTAGGAATGGACTCTAGACAAGTCAGAATAAGTTCCTTTCATTTCAGATAAATGCTTTATTTGATTTCAGATAAACGCACTTATGCATGCTTTAGTAGAACTACGGAGGGATAGTCCAGCTGCTAAATGTCTGGTTGTTTCTCAGTTCACGACTTTCTCATCACTGATAGAAAACCCCTTGAAGTAAGTAGAACTGCTGTTATTTTAAATAAACATGTGTTTTTATGGTGTTTTAGAAAGATCTCTCAAAGAAAACAGAATTTTAAATACGCATTTCAAAGCAGAGGTCAGGATTTTAATGCACTTATTTCCTGTTGTCACTGAAAATGGATTGTTAAATTGAACATTTTTACTTTCTCTTTAGAGAATCAGGGTTTGCCTTTACTCGTTTGGATGGGTCAGTGGCACAGAAGAAAAGAATGGAAGCAATTTGTTGTTTCCAAAGCAACCAAGCAGGGTCCTGAACTGTAATGCTTTTGTCTGTGAAAGCGGGTGGAGTTGGATTAAACCTGACAGCAGCTTTCCGAGTGTTTTTAATGGATCCCGTGAGTAATGGGTTGTTCATAATGATATAGCTTAATCTAGGTGAAGCTTCTTTGGTGTTTTCCTAAGAGGCAGAAGGAAAGCCCGTCTGAGAATGAATGACACTGATGAGTATCTATTAAAAGGCAAATAGCACTTTTCTTCATTTGTTTCCCTAGCATCTTCTTGTTTTAACACTATATTTTTGTGCTGTCCATTTATTTACTGTGAGTGGAAAGAATGATAGTAGTACTACTAACAGAGTGGTAGCACTACACCTTACAGTGTAGCATATGCTATCTGTTCCTTCTTCATATCGCTCTTTCTTTCTGACACTTTTGAATGAGGTTTTTTATTTGTTGTTTATGAACTTCAAAAGCCATAAAGTGGAATCTGAGGAACAGTATATATTTAATGTAGTGCTTGTCTGACCTAGTCTCTTCTGTTATTATTGAGAATTTATTTATAAATTAACATGTTAGTCTGAGGTGACCTTTTGTGGTTATGGGAGACTGGTAATACCTAAATTTAGGACGTTTTTTTCCTTTCATTAAAGCACTCAGAAATGCAAAATTATTTGTAAGGAATAAAAATGTAAATTGCCTTCATTGCTAGCAAAATGGTATTCTTAGCAAAATTGGTTCGTGTGCTGTGTCACTGTACAACATCAAGGTTTTTCTGTTCATTTCCTGCCTCCCCCCATTTACTCCTCTGCTGTAATGTCCAATTTTTTTGGCAGTTGGAAATGGAAACAAATTCTGCACTTGAAAGAAACAGAGTAAATTAAAATGATAGTTTAGCTTTGGACTTGGGCATCTGTAACCCCCATAGTAAAGTAAAGCCTGGACACTGGGTCAGTGATATTAACTGTAAGAAGACAAAAGCTATTTATCTAAGAAATGAAATAAATTAAGTACGAGTAAGAATATGGAGAAGTTGCCGTGAAAGAATTTTTTTGTGAATCGCAATGCGTCTTTACAAATATTGTCTGCGTATGTATTGCATTGATCCGTTCAGTTGGAAGGGACCTACACTACCGTAATGCCATCGAGTCTGACCGCCGCTTTGTTTCTTTTTTTAACAATTCTCCGAATACTTGTGGAAACCGCAAGAGAATTCTAATCTTCTGGGAAAATAACAAATGAGGTATAATGAATTCATCGTATTGTGGCAAGCAGTTGTAAGAAGATAAGTTGAGCATTGTTAACACCGAGTCACCTACAGTCTATAGTTATACCTAACAACCCAGGGCCAAATATAATCGCAGCCTTTATACACCACTGAACAGCATCTCCTCATCCTGCTGGTAGCCATCCTGTGATGGTACCCATCCCAAGTGGCAGTGGTTGACTACGTGTATTTGATGGAGGAGCAGTAGGCCCACATGATCCTTTACGATCTCACTTTTGAATAATCGGTGCCGAATGAGATTCAGTCATGCATTAGCATTCCTTGAAGTGCACTAGCAGCAATAATAGGATTTAAGAAGCAGAAATACCAGTGCAGTAACCAGTTTTTCAAATTCTGTGGATTTATTGTAGAACTGTAGCTTGGAGGTCTGCATTCCTTCTCTGAGAGGTGGAATACCACAGTGCAAGGGAGGAATATTTATCCTTCTCCCTCTCCCCCCGCTTTTAAAATTATTTGCGTGTTTAAATACAATCATAGATACAGAATTCTCACCTTTAGGAACAAATACGAACCTTTAATGTGAGAGTATCACAAGTATACAGATGTTCCTCTAAGGCTTAGGTTTTTTAATATTTTCCAATGTAAAATACAGTACCCTTTGTATGAGATACTGCAGAAAAGCATAGAAGTACTGCAATTCACTTTTCCTGTGCTGGAGTGATGAGAGAAGAGTGAAAGTAGTGCACTTCAGTCTTTCTTCACTACAGCAAAAATAGAATGGAACATACTTCTGTATGTTTGGGCTAGGTCTTTCCTCCAGATATCATGTTGTTCTCATACAGTGGAATTAATATTAGAATTCTTTGCCATATATAGCTTGCCAGGAATGTTCATCTTGCAGTGAGAAACACATAATTTGTTGCTCTTTTGCTTACTACCATAGATTGGAGAAACAAGACTTGTTTGGCTTTTATCTTGCAGCTTGATGTCTCTGAGCGTGTGTAGGCATCAGAGGTTCTTAGAATCTAAAACGAGTCATTAAGAAGAATTCTTAGACAACTTGCAGTATGTGGGTGACGTGACAAGGCGAGCCCATTGCACGAGACTTGCTTATCAGAGACAGAATATTATTACACTGTATGTAGACTTAAGTATCTATGCTCTGAGAACTAGTAGTACTGTACCTCTAGACGGACAAAACATGCTGGAAAAATGCGGAGCACATACTTGGCGTTTTACAGATCCTTACATTTAAAGTTACATCCAAAGTATAAGTAGTAACAGCTACGCTATCGTTGGATCTTGTTTACCTAGCACGGTGATTATTGTATACAACAACGAAACCATACATGGGCTTTCTTAACAGTCCAGTTTACTGTTAAGTAACTGCCTGTGTCCAGCTGATTTAGACTTTGCCATCAGGTTCTGAGGCAGTTAGTATATGCAGTGTTTGTTTCAGAATTAAAATAACAGGATTGTTTTGATGCCTCCTAGATTCCTGACAAACGCTGTTTTTAAAGCATTTACCTGAAGTTCCTGCTCGTTACGGACACAGGAAGTTCTCGAAGCTTGCTTTATAGCACGATACTTAAAGAGTAAGACATTAGCCTGGAAGTAATTAATCCGCAAGCAACATTTGTTCAAGAGGTGATGGCACAATATCTGCTTTGTGATTTCCATGTGCACTATTACTATGTTTTGAAGGCAGGTTATTTAACTTGTTCATTGCTGCTACTAATAGCTTGGAATCCCACTGCAGAAGACCAGTTTTTTGACAGGAGTTGCAGGCTGGGACAGAAGCATAATGCTGTTATTACTAAGGTGAGTTGAAAGATGACCCCAACAGTTTTCTGGTTATGAATAAATAATTATTTTTCAAGAAGCTTTACCGTATTTTAAAAATAATTGTGCTATCACAGTCTCACCAGTAAAAATAAATTGTGGTGTTACTGTTGAAGTGTGCTTTGGATTGTAAGATTTTAATATGAGAAATTAAAGGTCTCTGTTGAGCTATTTGGAGTGACTCAAATGGGGTAGCATAGCTGATGGTTAGCCGGGCTATGGCAGTTCATTATCTTGAAAGTATGTAGAACATTTTGTTGTTGTAGCAGCTTGTTTAGCTGTGGAAGCGCAGCTAGCCTGCCTGGTTAGTATTCCATCACAAAAATACTACCTGGAAAATTGAAGACAGGTTGTCTTCTAATAAAAGTAGCAAAGAAGAGATAGATATCCTTCCAATAAATGTTTAAAACAAAAAAAGCACAACACAATTAAAATACCAAACCTTTTCCTCCAACTGCTTTACAACCCGTTTCTTCATGTTTACAAAGTAATAGCTAAATAATGTAACTGTACTTAGGCTACTCAGCTCCCTAGCATTTTTTTCCAAAATACCTAAATTTCTCATCCTAAACTTCGATTTAGAGAAAGATAACATCTTCATTTCATTGTTTTGGGCTTTTGTTTGGGGTTTTGGGGTTTTTTTTGTATTTCAGTTCATTGTGAAAGACTCAGTAGAAAATATCCTGAAAATTCAGAACAAGAAGAGGGAATTTGCAGCAGGAGCCTTTGCTACCAAAAATCCTTCAGGAAGTGAAATAAAACAAATTTGACGAAATTAAGGCTCTGATTGATTTATAGCTTGATCCTGTGGTATTTTGCATAAATAACATATTTAATATTTTGGATAATACTTCTCTTCAAGTTACGTGTCCCACGCCAATTTTCAGTTTTGCGGTCTTTGTGCTCAAAATATAAATGCTTCAAATAAATTATTAAAAACTAATTTGCTCCTAAATGTTAATTTAGAAGCACACAAACTCCTGAAATTTTTCCAGCGTTCATTTCCTCAAAAGGTTGATTGTTAGTACAATGCTTAAGAACACAAAAAAATCCCTCAAAACCAAAATGCACATTCATGCATTCTAACTTGCAAGCATTTAATCTCATTTTAGAGGTGAAAAGGTAATAAAAGGTAAATAATGTGTCTTCTCCTTCAGACAAAACCCTCTATAAATTAATTAGTTTCATGTTTCTATCTTAGTATTGCCTGATAAACATATCATCTGGACTGATTGTTTCACAAAAGGTGGTCAGTGACACTTCGTAAGGAATTCTTACTTTTGCAGGCTATGTCCAAAGATGGTATTTAAATCAAAATTTTAAAGTATTTTTTACTGTTTCTGAATAATACACAGGTGCAGGAGGGAGTTCCTCTGTTGATTACTTCCCAGGAGTTAGTAAAACAGAAGCATTTAAATTTGTGAAACACTTTCTTTTAATATTTTACTTAACAGAACTCCAGTGATTTTTGTAAAAGTAAATTTTTTGATAAAATGCTAGAAACATAGGCATCTATTGACAGTATGCTATCTAGTAATTTCAATAGACGCTTTGAACAATAAGAATGTGCTATATGCAAAGTAGACTCTAATCCACTCATGTGTCAGTGAGTGAGTTAGTCCTTGCAAAATAAATTAAAACAAACAAATTATTTTATAGCTGCCAGCTTTCTAACAGTTTTCCTGTACTGTTTTTCCTCCTGCAGTGGAAAAATGACATGTTTTTCACTTGCATACATATGTCTTAATGGAATGCTGATCTGCATACCGCTTGATTTACGGAAGAATTAGGTAAACTATACCTGTTCACGTCCCACTGAGTAAAAAATAGCACTGAAGAATCTCAGCTGAGTATTAGTTGAATCTTCTTGTCTGTTCCTTTCTTTCGACTTGATTCTGGTTTTCTGATATGTGTTTACCTAATATTCTGCTCCCTTCACTGTGATGCTCAGACTTTAAATTGGAGGCAGAGACTGCTATATCTAGGTCCTGTTTAGATTTGGGAAGTGAACTTGGCAGCAGAGAAATGGAGTCTGTAAAGCTTGTAAAGCCTTTCACCTCTTACCAGCCTGCTGATTATAAGATGAATTGCAAACACAGGAAATGGAAAAGGACTGAGAAACAAAGGGAAAATGTCTACTATTTGCAGAAAGTGAGCTAATGAAAGGAGAAAGGAATTAAAAACAAGCAAACGAACAAACCGATGCAGTTTTTGGAGAGCCAGCACCTGAGCAACGGAGAGAGGCGTGCTTTAAGTCTGTTAGAGAAAGAATTACGAGGACATGAACGATGGAAGACAGCACGAACCCCGCTATCTGATTGTCACTGGAAAGTTGAAAAAGAACAAGAAAACAGAGCTAAACCTGATTGAAGCTAGGTTTTGAGTGGGGGTTTTTTGGGTTGGGTTTTTTTTTTGCATAGAGTTTATGTAAGCTAAACTCTCTTTGCGTTTTCCCAGTTCAGATTTTGATATTTAGAGATAAGCTGGAAAAATGATTTGCGATTACAAAGGACAGATTTGGCGGGGGTTTTTTTTGTTATTTCCATTTTCCAAGTAAAAATTTCACAGGCAAGAGAACCATTTCTATGTCTAGTCAAGCTACATCATTACTTGTACGAAAACATGCTGACATTTTGCAAAATGGCTTAGTATGATTATGAAAACAACTGAAAACAATTACTACTATTTTTTTTGCCTATTAGATGATGATTTCTGTGTTCCAAAGCCACATATAACTTACTGAAGGTAATACTAAGCTGTATGGTCTCTCCCAAGAAAGCCATTAACGTATCTGAGAGAAAAGAGGTAAAAGCTGAGCACAGAAAAGTCCTGTCTGATTTGATGGAGCTGTTCAGTAAGCTGGGTGGTTAAACACCTCAGTGTTCTGTCTGGCCTTCTTTTTCCTGCTTTTCATGATCCATAAGTAGTCTTTGGCTTTTGGCATTCTCTTTCGTGGAGTTCGAACAGTATGTTCTAGAAGTGAGCTTTTAGAATTATTTTCAGTTCCAAAGATTGAGTTAGTAGCCTATCATTCTGGTTGTGGTTGGGTTTTGTTTGTTTGTTTGGGGGTTTTTGGTTTTGTTTTTTTGTTTCTTTTTTTTTTCTCCCCCACACATAAAATAAAGATGTATATAGAAAGAATGCTTCTTAAGCTTTTAAGGGTTGCTCTGAGTTGTCACCATTTAAGGAACACCTTAGATTATAGGCTTAATAGAGGCAAATGAAGTTCCAATATTTGACTTGTAATCTAAGCAGTGCTGTCATTCTTCTGAATAATGATGTTTAGAGTATAGTGCTGCTTTGAGTACCTTCAGATTAGAGCAGAAAACTGCCTGATGTATCAAGCGATGCTATTGCAAGGGATAAAAAGGGACCTCGGCTTTTCTGCAAAAGCTGCCTGCAGCAGTTGTGAAGGAAATAGCGGCAAATAATGACATAAAAGTCATTTTATTGAAAATAAGCTGCATAGAATTTGGGATAGATGTCATACCTTTCGCTTTCCTGAGGCTGCAGTAAACACTTGATCATAGTATGAGTTACAGAGGCTACGACAGAATGATTTTCACAGGTTACCTTTCTTCACTAACTGTATTTGTTAACCCAAAACATGCCAGTTTTCATTTTATTCAGCATCTCTCCTTATATTATTGTATAAATGTAACAAAACTTACATGCTAAACCAAATTTTCAGGCAGGTAATAAGCATCATACTTTTATACTTGGTTCTCTCCAACTAAGCTTAAAAATAAGTAATGTGCCTATTCTCAAGTATGAATACAGACAAGGGGAGCAAAATTTAGACTGTTTAGCTTAAAGAGAGTATTTCACCATTTTCCATAGAGTATTCTGAGCGTATGCAGAACTCTCCAATATTTGTTTGACAAAGTATACTTTTGTCATTACAGACTGTAACTAGTAATCCCTCCTGCTTTCACACAACTTCAAATTTATCTGTTAAAAAAAAAAAAACAAACAAAACAAAAAAACACAGCAAAACAAAAACCCATACAGGAAAGGGCTAGTTACAACTGGGAGATACTATGTGCTTTTAAGTAGCTACAAGATACTCTGGTTTGGACCTCATCTTCTAGCATTTTTCCTACGTGGTGGCCAACTAAATCTTAGAGCAATTAAGTAGTGAAAACAGTTAAAACAGACTAACCCTTATACTCATATTATGTCTTCTGCTTTACCAGCAAATGGTGAGAGCTTGTTGATTGTTTATTTTATCTCTAGGCTAAAGGTTTAGCACCATCACTAGATTCCAGCCAAAATCCTCCTTTATTAGGAAATAATGAAGTAATATTTTCTTAGTGTTTCTGGACTAGTACAGGGTATAGCTGTCAAAGAACACTAATTCTCTTCTGTTTAGACTTTTGGCTGAAGGACAGATCTAAACCTTAGTACAGATAACAGCCAGACTCTGTCTGTCATCAGTATGCTTTATTTTTACTGCTTTTCCATGTGTCTTGAGAGTACATGTAGCCTGAGTGTGGCAAAAAAAGCACTTTATTTTACTCTCTTTACACGTGGAAAGAGTAGTTTTCCTTATCAGGGTAGGTACAGTTACTTAAGCAGCTATGTAATCCTTCTTTGCCAAAGTAGTATCACTGCTGTGTTTAAGACTAAGTTCAGCATACAGGGCTTACATTAGGGATGATGTTTCTTTAGTCATGTGAAAGAAAGATGCCTTCTTCCCAAACTTCAAGTTACTAACGCAAGCAGCTTCAGCAGGTACTTCTCCTCCAGTGCCCTGTCCTATATTTATAAGGCAAGCTAATAAAGGGATTTGCCCTAAACAGCTCCCTGGCATATTAGTAAGTACTTCTAAATAATTACCAACTAAAAGCTGGACACTTGCTAATGAGAACTTGAGTAGCATTAGCAAAGCTTAAGGGTTATTTATACCTGTTGAATATTTTAGTTAGACTGCTGTGGAGCTCCCTTTTTTTTTAATTGCTCAAGAGTTTAGGGAACACAGAAATGCATGACAACTTTTTATTTTTGTATCAAGTGCAACATTGCAAGGAACAGATAAAACTCAGTTTACTAGTCCCATAGTATACAGAACTGAAAAACGCATTCTGCCATGCTGCAGGCACTGTGCGTAAGAACCTGGTCAAAATTTCAGTGCAATTGTGACTGGAAGAGCAAAGCAGTGCTATTACTGTTACAACTGTATGTATCCCAGTGTCATTAATACATTTATGGTAAAGCAGAATGGCTACCACTCCAGTGTATGAGCAATCCCATGAATTAGATTTTACATCTAAAACAGCAAGCAAAGGAATCAATGCTAATCACCTTAATGAGGTGAGATAACAAACCCAGTTTACACAATATGTTGAGCCAATTGATCAAAACAGAAGAAATTTTAAGCTGAAAATACCTGGTTTTATCTAGTAGGGAGAATTGGAAATTGGGCAGTAATAGGTGGCCCAAGGATTCTGCTTCCTAGCTTTTGCTCAGTCTTCATCTGTAGCACTGCAGAGGCCTTCAGCCAAGAAGTTTTTCCTCAAGCTACTAGCAAGTGTAACTGACCACCATCTATACCTTTCTAGCTGTTAGTTCTGGAACAAGTCCTTGCATCACCACCGTTTGAGACAGGCATTTCTACTGCAGGTAGGTATCAAGTTTCTTCTTGATGTTGTCAAAGGAATCCACTCCCATATAGTCAGCTTGGCCCTGTTCCCACCGTTCCTTGCGTTCTTCTGAAGATTCAGTCGGTAGTAGTGGTGATACTGATACGTGGGACACTGCCTCTGTAACTTCTTCCTAAAAGGAAAGGCAGAGTAAAAATATAGAAATACTTTGTATAGCTAAAGCGAGCAACAGGCCATAGAATGGGACAACAAAGTAGCTGCTATCATGCGCAGTAGCAAGCATTGCCAATGGGAAAGGACTGTGCAGCTTTCCTAGCAAAATAACAAACCAGAGTTACAGAAGTTGGCAAGGGAAAAAAAAAAAAAAGAATAAAGTATAGTTTAAGTTCTTCATACCTCTCTACAGAAGCCACAAGAGAAAGCCAGAGTATAGACCAAGCCCGATAGCTGCAAATAGTTTATTAGAAAGACGCAAGATTACCAAGAGAAGCACATCTTAAGAGATCAGAAACTTTGGTCTTAGAAAGGCTGAGAACTTAAACTGGCCCATGAACTAAGCTAAGAGTACGAAGTCTGCAGTCAGATGCAGGCTACTAAACTCTGTGAATGAGAACTAGAATTAGATGCATTACATTGGTTTTAATAACTATTGGCATTTATCACTGCCTGTTTATGCAAGTATTGATTCTCTAGTTATATCAGGCTTACCTAAATGTGATTCCCCATGCAAGATCTGTATGTACATATTTGCATGCTGAACTTCTGCCTGAGAACCTTATTAGCTGCAACACATTAACAGCTAGGCCCTTCTCTGTATACATCAAAGAAGTTACTACAGTGTAATATCTGGTGCAACATTAGCTATCTACTTAGTTTGTTTTAGGCAGGCATACAGCTATGTCCAAGACCTGTCTAGCATGCTTCTCTTTTGTAGTATTATTTATTCCAAGCTTAAAAGGACAAAACTAAAATACCCTGCAACCCACAAACTAAACCACACCCATGCTTTGAGATGGACAGAGGGAAGGCAAATCAATGCAATGGTAAATAACCACTCATCCATACTTACATATGGATGCACAAGATTATTAGAGCACGTACCATGTTTACCCCTGTAGTAATTTCTTTAACAATTCCGTGCTGTTCTAGTAACGGTAAAACATCAGCTATGTAGGTATCCCACCACATGTTGAGGAATTCTGGGTGAACTATTTTAGGGTCGTCCATGTTGCCCTTTATGCTTTTTGTTCTGGAGTCATATGCATAGTTCCATGGCTTTGTGCTTCCCAGGAAATGCACCACCTTAGTATTTGCACCAAACCTGTTGGACAGAAAAATTTTAGAAGCCAGTTTGTACATGTGTCTAGAAAATGAGTCTCGACTGGCAGACATAACTTTTTCTAACCCCCGTATTTGTCCAGAAAACAGAAATACGAATATATTTAGGAGGCTAAATGCTAAATGATCAAACTGCCAATGCCTATTGGGACTGAAAGCATTGCGATACAACAGAAACAATGCAAACTGAATTCTACGTTACACTAGTCAGAATACAGCCAAAACGTAGTGGTCTGGGCTATCTAAATACTTACAGACAACTCAAGTCTTTAGGGTGATGTCCATAGCTCAGGAGAGAGCAGTCTCAAGCGGCCGTTGCAATCGGAACTGGTTTTAAAAGTGAAAAAGATTCTACTCCAAAGTCAGCAAGCCAGAGAGTTAAGCATTACAAGCATTATGTGGAGAAGGGTCAACGCTAAGAGTTACCCTTTCAGTTTATAGCCCTGTAGAAATGGATCGTTGGCTGGCTCTGCTGCAAGAAGACCATGTCCCTGCAAAATAATAACTTTGTATAACCAAGGCATTTCAGAAGACTCCTGATCTTGGTGCAGCAGGGTCTTGCTAGACTTAGCCCTTAGTTAACCCTCACTTCCTAAATAACCTTAGGGCAGCCATGCGTGGGTTTGGTGGTGGGTTGTTTTTGTTTCTTTTTGAAACCACTTAAACTCCATTTTCAGTATGGACTTCTAGCTTTGTCCCAGCTGTTATCAGTATGTTCTTCTGTATTAAAAGTATAGACGAGATGCACCTCTTCTCAAGTAAAGAACTTGACGCTGAAAGAGACAACATTCATTTCATTCCCCTACAGTTCAAGAACTAGGTTTCAGCTCGATTCAGTTTTGTGAACGAGCAACACCAGTCTCTCTACTAACAGTGACTATCTCACCTAGTTCAGTTTGTATCACATTAGGCTTTCTTCTCAACATAATATGACTGAAATGGAGAGTAACGTCAAAATGGCTTGTCTAACATTTTATTAAGCAGACGCTGGTCATTTTGACCAGGACTCAGGCGTTAAAGAGTTTTACGTACAGAGACAACATACAGGCGCGTTTCAAAAGCCATAGAACGTTCAAACCAAGGATGCATTTGGGTGGGGGTGTGGGTTTCATACTATTTCAAAGTCCTTGACTATATTTCAATGTTCATGTTCAATGTTTCGAATACAACTGATCTTATTGCAGAATGAAGACTTGTGTGCGTGTGAAAGGCCAAGTATTTGCATTAACTGCATGCAAAAAAGCGTCTTCAAGAGGTCAGCTACTGGGCTTTAAACCCCAAAAGTAAAGATTTAGCATAAGGGGACTGCCTTCACAGTACTAAACAACTCAAGTTTTCTTCATCTTAGGCTGCTGCTGTTCTGAAGAATCTTACTGTTCAAAAATGAAGGGTATTTAAGCTAGGGAATAGAACGTGTAAGAAGTATCATGTGACACTTGCTGCCAGTGGAGAAGTGTACTCTTGGTATCTCGTCCATTTACACTCAGAACAACAGATGCCAAGCTTCTACAATGTTTTCAGTATCTGCTTTCTAGATACTTTCTGGATCTGCAATATTTTATTTTGACATTTAAGCTCAGCTGTTAGGAAGCTTTATGTCCACACTGGCCTCAGCAACTAATCTGTCTTTCCCCATCTCCCAGAAAAGTCCTTCATCAATGTTTTGAAGTCAGAGAGCATTTGTCATGAATTGGCATTTTCCTTTGGAAAAAGGATTACTGAGACTGCTGTGAAATCTAGTCTCGCTGTACAAAGCTGCAAAAACCTTAGCTATTGCTGTCAGTAGGTTTAAATTTCACTATATTCCAACTGCTGATTATCAGGAGTGTAGCTGCTGATCTAACCAAGGGAACTTGTTCCCCTTATTGAGCAGGGAATTTTACTTACAAGGGCTGCACTGCCAGCATTCTACTTTTGAAGGTCTGATGAATTCAGTTGAGCAACTGATTCAATCAGCTGAAGGGAATTTTTGTCAGGAGCTCCGAGATCCAATTAGCCTTCCGTGGCAACAAAGTAATTGGTAAAATTAAGATCTTGTGACGAACAGCCAGCCATGGAAAGAGGACATACTTTACAATAGATGTTAGTTTATCGAATGCTATCCAGCTACTTAGTCATTCTGAGGCTTGCATATACTTCTTTAAATAAGTGTTCCACTTTTAGCATGACAAGATTCCAAATAGTATTCTGATCACAAGACATAGTTTGATCTTGAGCCAGCAAGCCCTGCTTATGCTAGCTGCTGCTTCAGACACTAGTAACCTGATGTCATTCAGAGATCAGATTGTTTCTATGCAATTGGCACTTTCCCTCCCCCCTTGCCTCCAACTTCGGCAGCTCATAATACATAAAGAGTTTCTGTGTAACACTTCAGCTTCCCTTCTTCCCCCCGCCCCCTTTCTCCTGGGTTATTATAACACTTTGAGCGACCCTGCCTCTGACATACAGTTTACTCATATGCCAAACTAATGTTGCTAGCTAGGGAGGATACAGTTTTCATCACAGAGGAAACATGCACAAGGATGTGTGGCTGGCTGTAGTCTTTGTTCCATCTTGCTGTTACTTAAGGAACTGACAGAGGTCTAGAAAGGCTGTTAGGAGAGAATTCTAGCTCGATACAAATCTTTGTTCGCCACACTTATTTGAATGGTAGAGGTTGATTAGATGAATCTGTAACTACTGGTTGTTAAATACCCTAAGTAATTTGAGTGAGAAAAGGGCAAGTTACCTAAGCGGGAAGGACACCACCAGTGACTCGCTGAAGTTCAGCTCAAGTTGATTAAAGAGCCTACTGCCACTGGTTAGAACTGTACTAGACCGTATCCTATACTGGAGGAGTACTTACTCTACATCACGCGTAAAGAGTAAGCGCCCTAGTACTTACTCTAGGGCGCTTACTCTACATCAACTTCAGTGTTATCACCAGGGAAGAGTGGTTTAAGCTACAGATACAGCTGTCTCTGCATTTATCTTGAGATGATTCATTTGACTTACATCAATGCAACCTTTTCTTTTTTTAAGAGAAGAAATTTATTATATATTGAGTGGCAGTAACAGTCTCCTCCTATAAAACCTGCGTAAGCTCACATCATGCCTGTTCATTCCGTTACGACAAATTAGTTCATGTAAGCTCTGAAAGTCTTCTTGAAGTTTTCAACTTACGCTTTAAATGCTGGAAGGTAGGAATATACAGAAGTGCTGCTCAAATTATAAATAAACGGTAGATGTTTACTCATGTCTGTTGTTGCCCAGCTGCTGAAGAAGGTGTTTAATAACCCCTGATCTGCACCTAAAAGAGAAAGCATTAATAGGCTACAAGCAACAGACAGCTGTTTGAGGATCTTTTTCAGTCACTTCACTAAGTAAGAGTTGGTAACGCAGTTATCATGCCCAGTAGAAGTCTGGCACAGAGCACTAAAGTTCTATTTGTGAACAACCCGGTAAACGCTGCAGCCTTTGAATATTCCAAAAATGCAGAGAGTGAAATAGTATGTATGGGGTTACTTTTAACTGCTGCTCACAAACTCTGCCATTTAGTTTCTTTACAGGTTAAGCTCAATGTGGATAAGGCAGCAAAAAAAAAATTCCCACAATAAAACGGTACAACTGAGCACTGTTCAGCCTCAGGAAAACTGTAGCTCAGAAGATCAAATGGCAACAATTAGTTTTATTACTTATGCTTACAGATGCACGACCAACATCATGTCATTGCTAGAGTTAGGGTATCAGTGGCCTGTCAGACCTGCAGTGCCGGATGCACCTACCTCCACATCGATAAGAAAAGCATATATAATCTCGGTGACAACTCTAGTAAAACTCCATCAAATCCCTTAACAGACAATAGGTGTTCCTAGTTCTGTACTAAAAAGCTCCTGACTAACAGCTAAATGAAGATAACAATCTGTGTTCCGAGGGGTCATCTCTTAGTTTGCAAGTAAAGGTTGTTATAAGGTTAAGTGAGTTTGAAGTTGTTTGGTATCTCAGTAGTAGATTAGCTAAAAAAAGAAGTAAATATAGCCTACAGGCCAGAGCAGACTAGTTTACAAGCAGTGATCGAGAAGTAAAAACCTATTTATTTATATCAGTTCATTCTTTATTGCAATGAATATTAGTCTTTAAATGGTAATAATTCCTCTTATCAAGGAGATTGAAGGGAGTCCACCAGCTTTCACTTCCTGCATTCTTTCACCTGTAACTGTATTCACAAGTAGCATTACTAAAGAGTAGGTAAATGGATAGCTTAGGGTATTAGTAGACAATGTTTCATTTTCATCTTTCATTTTCTCAAGCACTCAGTCTCTGCTGACTCAGGCTAAGACTTTTATTGGCCTATGATTCTATTTAGGGCAGTATTAAGGCTTATACCATCAGCGCCGTTTGAGCAGAATTCGCTTTTTGCAACTGAAGTGTCTAGACGCTGGGCATAAACTTAGATGTACAGGCAGTACAGTGACAAATATAAATTCTAGGTATCTTGTTACAGCTGTCAGCATACAAGCAGATTGCAGAGTGAGGAACTGCCTGGAGACTCAGTCCGGTAACTTCAAACCTCTGACTTGTCTCTCAACCCATAAAGGAAGGAAAGCACTTTTGAAGAAGTTTTGTCCGTCATAAGAGAACCAAAGGGGCAGCAGCGGTGTATTGAACTTACTCTACAGGACTATCTCTCGCTCAGATTGTTTTACATACTCGGCTTTTTTTTTTCAGATTGCCTGCATTTGTGTCAAAGCAGACAATGAAAGCAGCATCTAGCTGTCCTAACTCAGACCTCAACAGTAGTCTCGTTATATAAACAGGATCTCAGACATAAGGTGAAAAATCAGGCAATACTCATACTGACTAATGAGCCAGAGGATTATCTAAGCAATAGCAACATTCTTAAGATAGCAGTACTACCAGATGTCTTCTAAAACCAAACTTTTCTTTCCCATCCATTGCTTCTAGATGGTATCTAGAGTAGTTGCACGACATGTTCTTTATTATCCAGAAAGGTGACATTTACACAGACAGAGTAGATGTCTACATAGGTAGCCATCATTCTGCCATTTCTGGACAACAGCGCTACATAGGAGGCACCTGTCTGCTGTTACATGCAAGAAATATTCTGGAAGGTCTTCCATTCCCTAGTTACTACTGCTGCGGACAAGGTACTTGCAGCTTGACTTCAACTACACAGTTTGGTAGCTTGTTACATTTGCATCCCTACGTCCTATTAAAAGCAGTGACTCTTCACAGGTTTCTCTTACTAAGTTTCCTAGAACCTTTTATTACTCTCTAGGTCAGTTTAATTTTCAATCCCCTTTCTCCATACCAAGTTCCTGAGCGCGGCAGTAGCTTATACAAATGGTCTAGGTCTCCATGGTCTCATTACTCAGATCACTGCTACCATTTAATAAAAACTAAGTAAATTTTGAAGCTGAAGCAAAAATCACAGTTCTAGAAATCTGATACCTAAACAATTAACCCACTATTTTTGCTGTTAAGTGCTGCAACAATTGCTTTGCGTTTAGGACATAGAGGAAATTTCACCATTGCACGGCTTTAGTTTTCAAGTCAGAAAGCATATTGTAGAAGCAGTTCTATTCTTCTAAAGGACAGGGGCTTCAACCTAGAAGATCTGGTCTGCTAGCAGGCAAGCACAAAGCTCAAAGGAGACAACCACCAAGTCTCAGATGTTCCCAAAACTACAGATCAGTCAGTTTGCACGAAGACGGGCATTTGGGTTTTTTTTTGTTGGTTGCTTTTTGGGGGGGTTGCGTGGGGGTTTTTTGGTGGGCGAGGCGGGGGTGGAGGAACGGGGGTGTTTGGGTTTGTTTTGTTCATTCGGTTTTGGTGTTTGTGGGGGGATTTGTTTGTTTGAATGCAACAATTCAGAATTACGCTATAGGTTTTGCCACAGATGGTGATCAATTCGCACCCCGTATCTGAGAGCACTCACAAAGCTACCAACTGCTACCTTGTCAGGAGCAAGGTACAGACCTTCATTACACGGCAGTACTCACTTTCATTGGGTAGCATTGAGCATAAAGAGCACTGTGACCAGTGCTCCTTAGAAGGCCACCCTACAGTAACAAGGATTATTGTGCAGACTAGGAGTGACATCTGGGAATTTTACTTTTTACAGAGTACTGAGACATAAGCCAACAGGCTAGCTCATTACCTTCTATCTGAGAGTTCCACTGTATGGTCTTATTTACATAGTTTTCAGTAGTTTTTTAAGTTAGACTTTTTTTTGTACCACGGTAGTTACATAACAAAATTAAGTGACGGGAGACAGTGACACGCAGAAGTCTTTAGCTATAGCAGTCTCCGAGCGAGATATGCTGTCACTGCAATGGTAACAGATTTAGTAGACTTACAGGACAGCAGAACTTGGCTTCTCAAGCTCAAACCTGGTACAGTGGCTGATCCCAAGTGACCTATAGCGGGAAGCAGCCACAGCTACATGCACTTGACCCTGGGAAAAGAGACAGTCACCACCCTATAATGACAGGAAGCCATCACATAGCATATGATGAGATAGTTGTATCTTCAAATGTTTGATTCTCTGAAGCTGTGCTTAATTTGACCAGTACTGTTTTTTCTGTAGCAGCTTGAGTTAGTACAGGACATCCAAGCCTTGAGTGTTAGGAATGCCTGAAGCATAGTACCGGAGTTTCATTTCTTGTTATATGATTCTACACTCTTAATGCTTACAGCTGTTAATTTGGAGGCCAAACTCAGTTTTTATTTCACGAAGTCAGAAAAAAGTAGTTTTACTACATATTGTAATGATAGCCTCTATTTCTGAGAAGGATACAATTTTTGTGTAGTTACATCGAGAATTCTATCATACAGAGACCCTGTGAGACGTATGTAGTTACTGAGCCATCCCAACTACTGCCACCATTTCGATCTAACTTACATTGAAATACGAATTAATACATACCATCAAAGCTGCCTTTCTCTGTGGCAAACTGTAACAGCTGACTGTATGTTTCAATGGAAGGTCGGTAAACAAAAACTCCTGAATTAAAACAGTCGGGCCAGCCTGGATCTGGTGCTGCAGACAGCTCTTCTCTCTCAAAAAGCTCATCTATATTTGACAAAACCTAATTGTAAAGGAGTTAAAAAAAATGTTTTTAGGTTAGGAATTGCAGTACCACAGTTTAATGGACTTTGGAATCAACCTTAAGATATGAAAGAAAGCTCTCGTATCAGTGTTCATCTTACAGAAGTCAATACTTTACGGAAGTAGTCCCCACAGACTTCATTACAGTTGTTTTAGGTTAAAAGGCACACACATTCTTACTGTTACTAGTCCATCTAGTAAAAGGCTTCTATTATCCCTACTCTTAAAAAAAAAAAAAACAACCCACAGAAAAAAAAAAATCCAACAAGCCCGATACCAGGTCTTTAAGAGGTACCATGAGACACAGCCACTTACCATTGTGTCTGCGTCCATGAAAACACATTTTGAAAACTGCGTCAGCTCCCAGCAGTGAAGCTTTGTTAGTGTGACGCCCAACTCAGGTCTTTTCATTAATGCCAAGTGTGCTGAATCCCCACTGTCCAAGACATTTACCAATATGACTTCATCAAAGACTTTTTCCAGCACTCTCCTGGGGAAGAGTCAATTGGCAAGATTTAGTAGTAGTGTTACTCCAACACCAGACTACGTGACAGATTCCGCAAAGAGAAGCGGAATAACAGGGAACCTGGCAACATTTCTCGTCGAAAAGAAGTAAGAGTTGACCGCATTTGTTGGAATGCACAAGTACACCTGTCTGCCTCAAAGTTTCTAGATTGTAATGTGCACATTCCGGGGAACAGAGAAGTTTCTTGGGGCTTTTTTTTTCTTCCACAAAGAGAGTTTTAGCTGGCGTTGCTACCAAGTCCAGTAAGTCATAGCTATGTAGTACAAACTTTCCACAAAGCATTTTTTTCATCCAGACTCTGATTTCTGGCAACTTAACAGTCTACTCCGAGCGGGCAATTAAGAAATGGGAAGCTGTTAGACTAGCTTGAGCAGGACAGTAGCTGAATCCTAAACAGCTGAAATACAATTTTATGCAATACTTACACTGTTCTGGATTTGTGACATCTGGGACATTTGAAACATCTGACTAGACCCAGTTGCTAAAACTTTCTTTATCCCATAAAGTCTTTTCAAGACTGACTCAGTCATGGCTGTGGGTACAGAAATGTTTTGAGCCAGCATCGTATTCACTAAAGAGTGACAAACTTTCAGGCAGCGTAGTGAAATTTTGCGGCAGATACCCAATCTTTGATTTGCCATCAATAGAGCGCTACCATTAGTTCAAGAGATTAAGGTGTTCATGCTGCTTAAAATAGGAGACATCTGTAAAGTCCTACTGTTCTGCAGCATATCTTGAAAGCTCAGCAATTACCAGTACAATTTGAGCCACAGAGCTCGTAAATGAATTTTGGAACTCTGCCTTGCAAGGCAGTCTTTACACTGACAGCTTGGTGTAGACAGTGCTCTTGAACTTAAGGCATACTTAGTGGAGGCAGGGCAAGAAATGCAAGTTCCAATTACACCACTAGGTATGTAGGTATCACGGGTCTAAGGGCATAGTACTAGTTGGCTTGCACTAGCATATAAGTACATTTAGGATTCATCTTAAAAGAGCACACTCACCTAATAGGCTAGAATGGATGTTCCTACATGCAATATCTTAATATTGAGAAGACCATTTAGCTGCCAGAAGACTCCCGGGAGAGTCACTCCACTTTTCTATTGAGTCACCTCTCTATTGTCTCTATATATTGATAACTTTTTTCAGAAGAACTTGACATTGTAGAGAATCTTGACCTATCATCCATAGATCCCATAGTTATTAACTGTTTTGCTGTTTGTCTTTTTTTTTTTTTACCCTCTTACATGTGGAAAGAGAATCCAGTCCACTCCATAGTGAGACTATTCTAAGGAGGCTGTAGGAAGCAGTTGCCTGTCAATTTCATTTGTTGTACTGTGGTGACCTTGTTAGATGCCTCTGTTGAGCGGCTGGTTTTACATACTTGGTGCTACTTTAGCTCTGCTCACTTTCTTCTCCCATGATAAAATCTGAAGTGTCTGCTAGATTTCAAGAGAGCTTGTGTTATATTATCTCAATCAGGAATACTTCTGCAAAACAAATAAATACCAATCCCCTGCTCCCACCTCCACATGCATACACGCAGCACTAACAAACGCACAGGCAATATCACACTGTTGGACAGTTCTAAGTAGGACCATAAAAGAGCAAAGATCCAGCTGAAATATCAAGTCACAGTTCATTGCTCTAACTACAGAGTGTTTGTTTAACTCATCATAGGGGAGAAAGAAAAAAACCCGCTCTAAAACATAACAAACAGTTTCATGTTTGAAGAACTTACAGAACTCCAGACAGTATAGATAAGCTGAATCCTGCTGAAATTAGCTGTTTAGCTTCCAGAGTTTTGAAAGGTTACTATTAAGAAATTTAACTTCCATTTTTCAACCTGCTCATCAGCAGGAACTGTTGCAGTTTGAAGTATGCAGGTGACCTTACCTCATAAGATCCGAGACCTGAGGAGTTATGAGTGCAGTCAGCTTCCTTGTTGTTCTGTACTGCTGCAAGGATGAACCAAGTACCAGTGCTCCTTTCACATAGGAGTCATTTGTGGCTAGAGTCACAAAGGACTGGTCTGGAAGAAATGAACTTGGTCAAGTTAGCATGATCCACTACTTTATTCTGAGACAGATACATTAGAAACCTAGTATTGTTAGGTAATCACGCTGTGAGACCTCTAAGATGTGCCCTTTAATTCTGTGTATAGGGCCTTTCCTACATGACTGAACGAAGCAGATTACCTGCATAGCTATACTTGCTATTGGTCACTTGACACATGGCAAAACACACTACAATGACCTACAAAATCAAGACTGTTGCAAGACAACACCAGTTCAAATTTGCCCACAGGTTAAATAATTCACATCAAACGTAGAGACAATCCAAAACGTCTAAAGAGCCTTACTTTGGCCGCTAATACGCTATTCTGCAAAAAGTGTTTGGAGTCTGCAGGCTTGCTTTCGGCCTAAAGTTAGTAGGGTTTTGTAGCGTTTCTCTAGGCTTCCAGGCGGTGCGGGAGGAGCGTTTAGCTCTCAACCCTGAAGCTAAAGCAGTGTAAAATTCGCATTTCATTTTCAAATGAAAGTAACCATCGAATTATATCTTAGACAACAGTTTTAAGTTTTGCTAGCTCAGGATTTTGCAGATGAGTTGCTCTGCAACCCATGATTGCAGCTCTGTCACAAGAATGCAAAATTTAAATGGGAAGTAACTAGTAATACAAAAAGCAATTTAAAACTTGCAGGAACAATTTTTACTCTTTGAGCAAAAAGAGGTACTATAATCTTCCACTCCAGTTGTATCTTAAATATAGCTTAAGAAAGATTGTTTTGTCATGCAGTACTTACTGAGGCCATATTATACAAGCTTTGCATTCTTTCAACTTTCCTGTTGTTTTAAATTCCCAGAGTGGGACTGACAAAAGCAAACAAATAATTTATAGAACTTCTTCAGTTCACTTTTAACTATTTTCCTGTAGACCTCCTTTCAAAGTTATATCACTTTACAAAGCACGCTCTTTTCTACCACTCCATTTTTCACTCTATCAACAAAACAGTTTCTTCCTAAGAATTTCAAGAGTCAAATTTATTTTAGCAACTTTGATTTCTTTTCTTTACAGAAGGTGTTAACTAGGTTAGATCAGAGTGAGAGTTCTGGGCACTTACAGGCTTACTATCAACCCTAGTAGTGAAATTAAAATATTGACTCCTTTCAGAAAAATTGTTGTTTGGCATGACTCCTAAGTTCGCGAGGCAGTCATCGTTGATATCTTTTTAACTTAATACCCCCTTAACAGCTGACGACAGAAAATCATGTACCATAACTGCCTATAAACTCTGCAAACCTGGTCTGCAAGATCTACAGACCAGCTACGAAACCTTCTATTTTGCTCAGCAGCAAAACCAACTAGTCCTAAGGGATTTAGATTATAGTGGTCAATCACAAAGATCAAAAAAGTTTCTATAATGCCAGGAATAAAGATATTTTGTTTCAATTCACTTTTAGCTGCCTATTTGCACTAGTTCACATTCAGCAAGTCTACAGAACAACTTCATGTTTCTTTGAAAGGGCAAGTGTGTAACCTTTTAAGTCATATGAACATCCTCCTAATAGGACAGGGTTTTTCACTAGGTAATTCGCATGTTACTATTCAATACATGGAAGTCTGACACCATGCTCTCAGCTCACTAAAAATCCAGCGTAGACAAAGTGGGATTGTGCCCAACATTCATCTGAGTGTTGCTCGGGTTTTTGTTTTTCCCTAGCAGTGTAAGACTAATTCTTAAAGCGACCTTGCCACTGAAAGACAGGTCTTTTCTTCACTGACCTGTTAGCAGGTATACTTCCACTCTGTCTCCTCATCTTGAAACTGAATACTCACACACAAAGGTCTTTACAGAAATAAAGTCAATTTAATGGTGGAGTAAAGGCCAAGAAGCCTCCTATTGCATCCCGGCTCTAGGAGGAAACTTTAAAGCTACTTGACAGGAGGTGAATATTGCCAACTTGGAGATCACCTAAGTCACCATAGCTTTCCAAAGTTTTGAATAAACTATGTTCTATTCTGTATCTTCTCTAAAGTGCATTCGTAAGTACATGAGCCCATGCTACAACTTGAGCAAGACCAGTCACTGCTTATTATGGAAGTTACACCCGCAAAAGACTAGTCCATTCTACCTAAACAGCAGGTATTTCAGCTGTACGGGTCTCCCTTCTCATCCTTTTCCCCTCTCTGCAAACACTTTCTCCACAGAATCTTATGTTCACACAGCAGCCACTGTTAGGCCCGAAACACAACGAACTCTTGGACAATACATCTGCAAAACCACATAGAATGAGAGACAGTTGCACAGCTTCCTAATTGACTTACCCAGACAAAACCATGGTACTTCAGAGACCTCTTTGGCTGCCCAGTTCACAGATTATAATATCTCATTGCTAGAGTTTTTGTGCTAGCCCTTACACACCCACGACCATCCTGGAAGTCTGAGCTAGGAGCGATCTTTTATTTGATGGCATGCAGGAGGCTGCTGGAGTGCTTGCCCCAGATAATTTTAAAATTCCCCTGGAAGGTTTTTCGCAGGCATAGCCAGAGTTCACAGCTGCTTGCCTTTCCCCCTATTCTCTGAGTTAGGTGCTAGTACATCTGAATTTTCTTTTGAGTTCGGGGTTCCTAGAGAGACAGGAGCATCTCAAGACATGCATCGGGGGGCAGAGCTCCTGCGGGCTTCCAGATCTGAAAATGAAACCGACTCTGCTGACAACTTCAGATGAAAATCAGGAAGAAAAACCCAAAAAACGGAAGAAAGAAGCGAGACGTACGGGGAGAGGCGGTAAGGACCTACTCATTACAAAGTATCAAAATCACAGAAATCATAAGCTCTCTCTGGCTTTTCAGGAGAAGGCTGGGTTTTCCCCTGTGAGCCGCTGTAGCCCTACAGTGGCCCCTCCGGCCCATCCTGCTCCCCGCCACGCCGGCTACATCCCTCCCGTTAGGGGACGGACGCCGGGGCAGGGCATCGAGGTAGGCGCAGAGCGAGCCGGCACCGTGCGCGTCCTCTCAAACCGCACAGCGGTGCCCGGAGGGACGGCTCCGACCCCCCCGCGGCCAGCCCCTGCCCCCACCAGCCGGAGCCCGCTCGCCGCCGGGACGGCCGCCTAAAAATAGGCGCAGCCGCGGCCGCGGCGATCCCGTGGCCGGGAGCGCGTGGCGGCTTAGCGAGCGCGGCCCGCGGCCCTCGCGAAGGGCGGCGGGAGCCGAGCGNCACGCCTGTGGCAGCGGGAGGAGGCCCCGCCCCGAGGAATCCCCGCGGCGCCGCGGGCGGGGCCTCCGCCATGGTCTCCTGCGGCGGCGGCACGTCACCTCCCCTCCTCCTTCCGGGGCCGGCACCGCGCCCTCCCCGGGAGGCCTGAAACCCCCCGCCTACCCACCCCTGTGCCTCTCGGGTAAAGCGGAGCTTGAAAATACTTCAAAATACTCCACTGCGCGAATAGAGGGTAGGACCGTGTCAGGGTACAGTGGCTCAGGCTGGGAGCCGGGGTGGTGCAGGAGGAGCGTTGTTCCTGTGGCCGCTAAGTCCTGCGACAAGAAGGACTGGAACCACTGGGAAGAGGCTGGCTCCGTCCTCTTGGCACTCTCCCTGCAGGTGTTTGTACAGGTGGATGAGATGCCCCGAGCTGCCTCTTCTCCAAGGCTGAACGGCCCCAGCTGTCTCAGCCGTTCCTCGTAGGAGAGATGCTTTCTCGTCCGTCATCCTTGTGGCCCTTTGTTGGCCTCTCTCCTGTATGTTCATGTCTTCCATACTGGGGAGCCCAGAGCTCAGCACAACACTGCAGGTGTGGCCCCAGCAGTGCTGATCAGAGGGCGGGGATCCCCTCCCTCGACCTGCCTCGTGCAACCCAGGATACCGTTCACCTTTTCAGCAAAGGCACATTGCTGGCTCGTGTTCAGTTTCGTGTCCCCTGGGATGCCCGGATCCTTTTCTGCAATCCATTACCTTCCTCGAGACAATGAAATATAACTGCTTTTTGACCACAATAAACTGAGGGAAGTCTGTTAGGTAGGGGATTTCCTTCTGACTTGAAATGGCAAATGTGCCATGAAAGGATTTAAAAAATAAACAAACTCTCAAATGCAAACTGATGAACAAAGGACACTCCAACTCCTAATTTCCCCAGTATGGGAAATCATGTTTGAGCTGAGACAATTTTTGTACACCTGTTTTGAAATCAACTTACTTACTTCTAAAAGTACCAAAATCAAGGAAATGTTCCTTGATTGACCACAAAATAACAACCCCAAAACAAAATATGCTCTTAGAGCGTACCGTTAATTTATAATTCATGCATCATATGCATAAAAGTGCGTGAATCAGAATTGTAGGCAATGCTGGTAATGTTGTATAGGGATTACTAATATTTTTTGGTATGAAACCTTTTTCAGGTATCCGCGGCTTTGACAAACTTTCTCTGTGATGGTATTAGGCACGGTTTGTGTCTGTCTCAGATGAAAGTTTTGAGAAAATTTTAGCCAGCACATTTCAGCTGTGTCTAGCTTGTTGCTTTGCCAAGTTTTTGAGTGAAAACAATAGAATAGCCGCTGTTGGTGACTGCCCTCCCCCGCTCCCTTGGTTCCTTTGTGTTATGTTAGAGTGGAGCAAAAGAGCATAATTCCTTCTGGTTTCCACGTTACACAATCAGAAAAAAACCCCTAGGACTGCCAGTATGCAGCTTGAAAGTGTGACAGAGAAGTGCCGTGTCCACCCCTACGCAAACACTTGTTTGCACATGCATGTTTGAGATTTTTCTAATGTTCTTGGTTGAACAGGCTGTAAATTCTATGGTTCCCTTGTGTGACTTGATTTCATGTACATCTGTGTCTTTGTACTGACTGTTTACACTTCTTTCTCCATAACCCGAAGGGAAAAGTCACAGGAAGAACCTGAGAGAGCAACAGGTATCCCACTGGCTTCCAGTACAAATGGAAGAAAGGATCTTGTGCCGTGAGGATAGAAGGAAAATAGCCCCCAGAAAAGAGAAGAATGCTCAGGACAGGCTCTCGTGAGATAAGGGCTAGGACAGGAAAGCATCGAAGCCTAGGATAAAACCAGCTAGGCCTCAGTTTTTTTAGAAGGGAATACATTTAAGACTAGATAAAAGGTAAGTAAGATATGAGGATGGGAACTAACCAGGGAAACTGTTGCTTGTCAGCACACAATAAGACTTGATGAAGACCTAGCGAGGAGGGAGAAGGAATAGATTTTGCTAGATAAAGAGACAGCATTCAGAAAGAATGGACGAAGTGCTGCATAGCAGCTCATCAGGTGAATACTGGCACACTGAACAAGGTGCAAGTCCTATGGCAAATGATCCTGTCATCATGCAATTAAAAAATTCCATCACCATGCGTGTCACAGAAGTCCAATTACCCTTGTACATTATAGAACTTCCTATTTTTAATGACTAATAGTGTTATTTGAATAGGAACTTGTTTATAAGGTAATTAAAAAGGCATTTCAAACCACCAAGTACTAAGAAGTAGCTTTGAAATATAGTTGGGATTTACGCAGCAGTAACGGAAACTGCTATCCCTGTAACAGGACTGTTTAGCATAACTTCTAAAGTACTTGATTAGCCACTTAAGTTAATTACACTTAATTAATAATTTTTCAAATATGCACAGCAAGTCCAACCATTAAATTAATAAAACATTGTAGACAAGGTTTCAGAATTAAACATTATTTCTGCCTCTGTGAAATTTTAAAAAGCAACCCAGCAGAGTTGATTCCATGTGTCCAGTCCAAGTTTAAAGTATTGGAATTCAGTTTTTACAACATCAAAATGGTAATCTGTCTTGTTAGGAAAGAGGCCCAATGGTGAGAAGTGCATAGCTAGATACATGAAAAGAATGTAGCCCAATTCAAGACTCTACTGAGAGATTTGCTTTCCTTTTTGTCCAGCCATCTCTGCCTTGCCCTGAAGTTGTCACAAACTTCGCTGATGACAGAAACTGTTCTGGGCCATCCCATCCTCTTTTTGAAGCCCTTCTCACCTTGACCTTACTGTGAAGCTAGATGAACAGTTGCTGAGTACTTAGAGCAGTCTGCATAGAATTTAAAAATTTGGCACAAATTTTGCCCAGCGCTAGAATTTCAGGGTAATGTAACTTACTCCAATAGGACTGAAAGGGCTTTCATGTTTCTATTTGAATAATCAAAATATTATGTTGTCACTCCAACTTACTTCAGCTTTTCACATTCTCCTTTCCTAACAGATAGTCTCTTTGCCCATCCCAGAGCCAGTTACAGTTCTTGCCTTGTTTTCTTAAAAAAATATCCACCTGCTACCTAAATGTGTTAGTCTTATAAAAAGCTAGGCTCTAGAATTTGCTTGGTTCATGTTACTTAACGCGTTGCAGTAAGCAGATGTTTAGTGGATTTAGGAATTCTTACAATTTCTTCTAGCTAGCCTGTTAAAATAAACACTCCTATAAGGAGGGAAGTGTGTAGGTCTCAGTTTCTTTTGTATTGTCTTTTGGGTTGATTCTCTGTGATCTGCAATGCAAGCAAGCTACAATAGAAGCTGTTCTCCTGGTTGCGTGATTAACTTGGCGTCTATTTAGAAGAAAATTGGTGGTGAACTTTTATTTCTCATTGGACAAATAGTTACCTCTCTCACCAGTCTTTACAAGACTATTCAAAAGTTGTAATGCTGAGACCTCCCGCTGGTTTCCTACACTTAATGAAAAGGTTTAAATATCACTGAAGAACACGGAACCACGTACAATTGATTTACAAGCCTCCTTTCCTTTGGCAAATGGGCTAAACAAGGCAGATGTACGTGTGGTTTTCTCCTAACTTGCCCTCTGCTTCATCTTTGCCTGCTCCCCTTTTCTAGTGATTCTTTTGGGATGGGAGGCCACAAGACCTACTGATCAGGACATGTGGCTGGGAGCAGAAACCAGGGGTTTGTCACCGGTTCCAATCGTCATTTGCCATGGCGATAAGTACAGGCAGGGCAGCTGACAGCTATGAACTTCTCTTTTTTTCCTCTCTTTACCACTTGACTAAAACCAGTAAAACATTCTGTCGCTCTATATTTGTACAGGGGAGTTGCAATCATGTATCCAAATTCTAACTGTATTCTACCTCAGTAGGTAACAATAAATCTTATAATTTCTTACCTCCACAGACCAGAGTTTTAAACTCTCTCAAAATAGAAAAATTCCAGTATCTCATCTGAACATTCATGTTCTTCCTTACCACAGGAAGTGCTAAAACTCTTAATGCTTAAAAAACTAGCAGATAAAATTCTTGGAAATGCAAAGTTCTCAAGAAATTTTAGCAGGGATTTGAGAAGAAGCAGTGGCAATACTTTCAGCAAGTTACTTAGACTTACAGCAATGCTCCTGTTCCGTGCTAGATTTTTGTTGAATTTCAAGGTAGTACTTCCTCCAGTACTTCCTACTTGGCTAGGCCAAGTAATCAACTTTAGTCACACGCAAAAATAAATTTAAAAAAAAATCAAGGTGATTGTCGCGGTGCCTGTTCCCTGCCCCGGCTAGCAGGGGCAGAGCTCGGGCACCGGGCACTCTGTGCCTGTCCCGGAGAGGCGGTCAGAGGCAGGATCGCGGCTGGAGGGGGCCGAGGAGGTAAAGGAGCGAGAGGGCTCTCGGCATGGTGTTCCAAGGGTTTATTGAGGGGGTCAGGAACTCCAGAGGCCAAGAGGGGCCACACAATGGAGGCACGGGACTTTATAGGCAGGGTGACCGGGGTCCAAGGCATAATATGAACAAACCAATAGGAGAGGTGCGGGGAGGAACAAAGGTACAGGGGGCCAATGGGGTACTGGACACCTTAGAAGCTTCTGAAACAGAACCATACAAGGAAATTCAAAGGAATTGCATCCAACAGAGTGGGAACAAGGGACTCACAGCACAGCACCAGGCCTTACTAGGACATATAGCTCAAAAGGAGCCCACTACAGGTGATATACTGGGAATGGCATTTATGATTAATATTAAGTGAATACAGTTACTCCCTTTTGAAAAACGTTAGTATCACCAAGTTGAGATGCTTTAACCTCTTCCCTAGCTGAAGAAGTATAATAGCATCAGGATTAGAATGGAGTGGAATGGAATGGAATGGAATGGAATGGAATAGAATAGAATAGAATAGAATAGAATAGAATAGAATAGAATAGAATAGAATATTTCATTTGGAAAGGATCAACAATGATCATCCTGTTCAATTGCCTGACCACTTCAGGGCTGTAACACTATTAAAGCGTATTATTAAGGGCACAATCCAAATGCCTCTAAACACTGACATACCTGGGGCGTCAACCATCTTTTAGGAAGCCAGTTCCAGTGTTCCCCCACTCTCTTGATAGAGAAATGCTTCCTAATAATGTCTAGTCTGAATCTCCCCTGGAATGGCTTTGAGCCATTCCCAGGCATTCTGTCTGTGGATACCCGGGGAAAAGTGCCCAGTACCTTCCCCTCCACACCCTCTCCTCAGGAATCTGCAGGGAGCAGTGAGGCTGCCCCTCAGCCTCTTTCTCTTTGAACTAGACAAAGCCAGAGTCTTTGTGTAGGACTAGACTATTACTATAGAGATGATGCACTAACAATAATGCTCATCAGTAACAGTCGTCAAAAATCTAGATAAGCATTGATTCCCCATCTCAGAGCATTTAACCGTTACCACATTCATTTTTACTGAAGTGACTGTAGGGCTCATTTAGATTAAATGGGAAGATAGTTTGCAGTTTCTGCTAGCATAAAGCAGCAGCAATATTGCTTGGGAGGTCATTTTAACTGACCTCAAAGAAATTGTTCCAGCATGACCCCATCAGTTTGAGGAGCACTGGTCTTTCTTTCACTATTTCCTCAGGACTCCACAGAACATCAGCAGTATAGATCTGTGGTGTAACGAGTTCCACATCTGACCTCACTGACATCAGAGCTGACTGATGTGAACCTAGTGGTACACATTCCCCGGTTCTTGACCCAAGTATGCCAGTGTGCTCAAGGGCTAATTAGTAAGGTCTTCTTTAAGTGGAGTTCTATCTTAGGATGTGCAGGTTTGCATTAGAAAAAGGCCATTAGACTAGGTTATAAGATGATCATCAGAAGTCCTTGTTGTCAAAACCACCACAGCACAAAATCGTCTGTAGGCGTGAAACCCCATCTCTCTGCTAAATCTGGTGTCAAAAGTACTGAAGGACAGAGGTCTTGTCACAGAAAAATACTAAAAAATACTTAGGCTGGGCATAAAAATATGTCTCTGGTGAACTGTTAAAGGAGTGCTGAGTCAGTCTTCCGAGTGCCTCAATCGCACCGATTGTGTGCTGTAGTGCTATAAATTCCACTTAAGAGATAAATTTTTCTGTTGAAAGTCTGGAGAAAACTTCTTGCTCTGTCAAATTTACATCATCCACGTTGGCTGTGCTGGGTACATTTGCTATCTCAGGTGTATCATTCCAAGAAAATGTCCACATGTTACAAGGTTAATCTTTAATTTTACACTCTCTCGTAGTTACAATAGCTGTCAAATATAGCTGCCTTGCAGTATATGCTGTATGAAGTAGGTTTCTTAAAAGTCTTCTGGGACTATATTACGAAGCTGGACATAAGTAGTTTGACAATGCCTTCTCATATTAACTGGTCCAGGCGTATCAGGTAAGGCTCAGTGATGATTTTTCAGCTGTGTAGTTCATACAGACCATAGCATTATTTAACCTGTGCAAGCATTGAAACAACACTCATGCTTTTCTCACTGTGCGGTCTGGTTATTTTTTCATTGTCTTTTATCAGGATTTTCATCAATGTTTCCCCACAGCTTCCAGATTGTTCACAATGCAGATGCAGCAGTTCGGTTCACTGGCCTGGGCAACAGCAATCACGTTACCCACGCCCTGCATTCTTTACATTAGTTGCTCATAGGAAGATAAATTTAATAGCTAGTACTAATTGGGGATGGAAGGACGCTTAGCTGATTGTTTTAAAATCCGTGACTGACGCAGCAAGAAGGCCTAAGCTCTCTTTGCTTTTTTCTGATATTTTTGCTAGTTTATAGACTGTTTATATTTTCATGCAGCCTATTGCCTGTGAAGATCAGTTCGTTACACCAGTTTACACCGATATAGCTCTTGTGGGTGACACTTAAGATATGAAGCAGGTGGATTTGAGTGCATTTTGAACCTTAGAGTTTTTCAGTACTGTTTTTGCGGCTGAATTTCTATTTTCCGTGATTATTTAAATTATTTAGAAGCCCTGCAATGCTTCTGACTATAACGTCTTAGGTATGGAGTGAACTTCACTGGTTAACTTTAGTGTTTTGTCAGTGCTAAATGAAGGCTACAGAGCTTTCTCATTCTGTGTTCCCAGTATTTTCTGGAGAAGCCCTCCTTAAAGTGAAATTTTTAGTGTTTCAGGAAAAGTTTAAGGCATAATTTTTGTCATTTAAGGGATCCTATATATTCTTGTAATAACCATTATCAAGGGATGTTCTGAATATTTTAGATCCCATAGAGGTGACTGCTATGAAGTTTCTGGATTTTATTCCTGTATTCTCTGTTATAAAAGGAATAAAAATTTTGTAGGTAGAAATTCCCAGCCAGTATTTTTCATTTAAATATCTTTTTAGCTTTTTTAAAAGGCTATAATACAGAATTATTTATGGCATGATTCTTGCTTTAAAAAAAAAAACAAAAAAAGACTGCAAACATCCCACTTTGTACGTAAGTTGGAAATTGTTTTATTTAAAAGTTTAATGGGTATAATGGTCCAGCTGAGAGACCATTGCATTTAGCTTGTAGTTATTAAGCACTTAACATCGATAAAGGTTATGTTCAAGAAGCCCATTTGGTTAAAGCACAGAATCATTTATGTCAATATATGCTGAGGAAATGTGTTTCATTGAGAAAAAGGTACAGCAAAGAGTAAACCTCTCTTTATGTAGCCAGTAACAATTATGAATAGCATGGCAGAAAATGTTTTGGTTCCATTATCTTCTTCATCTCTGGCACATTTAATGTCTATAGCTTCACTTAAATTAATGTGTTTCTTCTTTCTAGCATCTTAGGTATATGGAGAGCCACTGGTAGTCTTCAAATATTATCTGGGAATCTGTAATGACGCCCTTGTGTGATTACTTGTATTAGAGATGACAGAGTTTTGTTCTGAAGTAATAGAAATGAAGGAAAGAGCACCGCATTTTCCTGATAATTACTATTTATATATTGTTCTTCTGTTTTGTATGGCTTCTTAACTGCACTTGGAGAGTTAAGACAGATAAAAGCTATGCATTGGTCCAGATGAGAAGCGAAAGAAGAGCGAAAGAGCAAGAAATGAGGCGGCAGCAGCAGGAATAGCAATTTGGGACACCTGCGATAGGTGAAAGGATTGGGAGATGTCAGATAATCAGTAAGAGTGCTCTTATGCTGCGCAGAGTCATGCTGGAGAATGCCACCGTTAAACTATTAAGACGATAAACACAGATGGACAGGGCCATAAACTATATATTACAGTAGGGTTCTTCCAATTTTTAATCTAGCTTTTTATGAGCTGCTTATATTGAACAACTTTGATAGAGAAGTCTGTATAATTCTCGTTTTGTGCCTGCTCGTCACATCCTTCAAAGACCTGCGTCCAAGTGTATCTTCACAGCTAATCACGGCTGGTACAAAGAGAGTTTTAGTGCCTGTTGCAGCGTACGGGGGGGAATGAGCCGTGGAACTCCCCTTACTTCAATATGACGTCTGCGACACTGAAACGTGACCGTGGACAATACAGCAGGACATAAGAAAGAGAGATCATAGGTAGAGATCTTTACTAGATCAGCTGATTTAGTAGAAGAAAGTAGACAAGCTTTTGGACATGAGACATTTTTTTTTAGTCTCAAATAAGACCATGGACTCAGTAGCAGCCTTACTAGTTTTATGGCATATCACAATAAACCTCTTCCTTAAGTTCTCTGTTAACGAGGCAAACTGTTTCTCTTCTCTAACACTGTCTCCAGTGTCATCCCCTTACCAACCTCTCTTTTACTTCAAAGCTGTCAGCTATCTTTTCTTTCAGAGATGATCTAGCTGATACATACCTAGCTAAACTCTGAGCGATTGCCTTCTAGTTGTATATAGCTTGGCCAATTTTATTTAGGTCTGCCACATAATTTTTGGACCGGATGAAGACCTCCGAATGTTTTAAAGAGCTTGTGGGTTTTTTGTTTGTTTGTTTGTTTTGCTTGTTTTTGTTTGTTTGGGGTTTTTGTTTTGTGTTTGTGGGGGGTTTTTGTTTGGTGGGGGTTTTTTGTTTTGGTTTTTTTTTGGTTTTTTTTGCAACTACTGGTTTGATGCAGCATAGTACCTCTTGCCCCAGCCGTGGAAGTGTCCAAGGCCAGGCTGGATGGGGCCCTAAGCAACCTGTTCTAGCGGTCGACATCCCTGCCTATGGTGGAAGCGAGGCAGGGGTTGGAACCGGATGATCTTTCAGATCCCTTCTACCCAAGCCATTATATGATTATCTGCAAATCTAATGATTAATTTTTGAGGGATGAGGACATGAATGAAGAAAAACTTGAATGCATACTGGATCCACCGGACTGAAAAGACCAGTTTTAGTTTGAAGTTTACTGATTTAAGAACTATTACGTTTTACATTTATCTTCAAAGCCTTACAATTCCTTACCATATAAGGAAGCAGGTCAGAAATGCTGATCTTCATAACCCATAATATAGGAATGTCTTACTCTGCACATTGTGAAGGCAAAAACGTTTCCAGAGCCATGTAACTTTTGTGACAGATCTTGGTATCATTTTCTGGTGCAAGTGCGTTTCTCACCCTTTTCTTGTCCCCTTGCGCATATTCATTGACACTTAGACCTTTGGCTGTATGCTGGTGAGCTTAGCGGGACAGAAACTTGTGGTTTTTGCCTTCCATCATGCAGTCTTCTGAAGTATTCTGGGATATAAGAGGAGTAATTAGTGCAATTTCTACAGTTTTGTTTCTCTCCTTTGCAGCAACAAGGTTATTGACCATCCCAGGTTTTCTAAAGCTAAGTACTGTTTATTCAGTCTTCTGAATAAACACTATCTATAGGAGTAAACCTCCTGTAAAACAACAAACCTTCATCCCATTTGACCAGGCGGGCTCTCAGTATTTGCATAGATCATTTGTTACCGACTCCTGGCAGCAACTAGGTGACCCTAGTTCAGTTCTCAAGTACATTACGAATAAACTTGGACAAGTAAACACACATGCTCACGTGAGGGCCCCCACTGAGATTGTTCCCAGCTTTCTTTGTTGCCAGACCTTTTGTATCAGATCAAACCAGTAAAATGGGCGTGTGGCGTAAGTCATGTAGATTTCCGGTGTTGTTTTTCTTCTCTCTGCTTTTCTCAACTTTCTGTTGGGACTCTGCTGCAGGACTTGTAGTTCTTTGAAAATGCATTTCACTCAACTGAGTCTGCTAAGAATGCATTCAGTGACAAACACTTAATGGTAAATGTGTCCTTTATGTTATCAAACCGGAAGCGTTTAATTATTTTGAGCCCTCCTCAGCATCTGTTATATTGCTGCGTTGCAGTCTTTGAATGACTCGGGATGTTAGGACATTGCAACAGGAAAATTTTCATTATTGGTTTAAAGGTGGCCCCAGTTTTAATTACCGAGAGAGGCATAAATCTCGCTCTACCTTACAGTTCCAGCTGAAACTGTCTATTTAGATTTCTCAGTGTTCCTTTTCAGAAAAGACGCAGAACAAACACAGCAGATAATAGGCGCTGTAGGCCGTGACCTAGCTCTCTGACTTCTTTTATTACGGAATGGAAGAGAGTAGCCAGACCAAATAATGATGGAGCTCAGCTGAACTGAATGGGCCGAGACTCGGTTGCTGGGCTTGCGGCGGGGTAAAAACCGTTCTCTCTGCCTCTATGTAGCGAGGGAGAACGCAGGAAAAGCCGTAAAGGAAAGGATTGTAAAGGAAAGGAAAGCTTGAAAGAGAAAAGGGAGAGGGAGTAGCATAAATGAGAATAAGTGAAATTGAAAGACACGAAAGGCTGAAAAGATTTTCGGCTTTGAGGAGTTCTTAGAATTGGAAGTGAAAGAAACCTGTAAAAATAAAAATAATGTTTCTTCTGGGTTCTTGGCAAGGAGATGACAATGATGTAGTGAAGCGGGGAGAGAAAATCAGGGACTTTGGCTGGGGCACTAAGTAAGATGAATTTTTAAAAGGCTTCAGTGCTGAGACTAAGAGAATAAGAAAGCTAAAGAATTATTTGGGAGAGAAGTCTGAAGACACGTATGGATATTTGGCAGTATTTCTTGAAACCGTTGCCCTGAAAGACTTGTGGAAAATAAGAAGGGCGTTAGCCAAGCCTCTATAGCAAGACCTCGCCAGGAACACGTTGGATTGCGATATGTAAGAGCAATGTTACAGTCGGCAGGTTTCACTCGGACTGGCGTACAGCTACTAATGCCGCACGATACTTTACATCCCACTTTGCTTCAATCAGATTTTTCTTCTCCATCTTTCCTTAACAGAGCTACTGCTCTGTTCACTTTCCAATAAAGGAATGGAATTAGCTGAAACAATTCTTGGGGGGTCTATATGCAGCATATGTCTTACATTGCACTTGCATTTAGGATGATGCTAAAACCCCCCAGTACTTAGATAACATTACCCTTCTTATGCTAATGGCTGAAATAACAAGAAACGAGTATGCCTCTTATCTGTCTCTAAATAAATTTTTAAACATCTGAAAACTCTCCTTAGACTTTCCTAAGTGTTCATTTGCTCGGCCAAGCTACGCGTCTGAAAACTGACATGCGCAGACATAGTCACTTTTAAAACTGCACTTTTACTGAGGACTGAATCTTTCCTTTTTCATTTTGGCGAAGAGGTCATCCTGTATCAATAACAGTGCTGCCTGCAGAACTATAAGAATTCAGGAAAAAAGCGCTTTCAAGCTACCCTGCAATTACACACACGGTACAAAACGTATCCCATATGGAGGGGTAACTTCTGTCCACCAGCGTGGAGGCGAAGGAGGCGATCCAAATCTGCACAGCACATTTGACCACTCCAGAACTTCCCCGGTCATTGCTCCTTGTACGAATTGAAACGTGTGCTTTGAGAAATTTAGAATTTGACTCTTTAATTAAACTATACGATTACACAAGGTTTGGGTGGGTGTTACAGTCTGTTATTGAATATAATAAAATCACCTTTATTTCCTCTACTCTACTCTAAAGTGCATTAATTTCACAGATCTTTGTCAAGGCTTCCGATTACATTGTGTTGTTCCAATGGCTTCTGAAGATGATTCTGAAGACCGATGCCGGTAGAACTTTCGTACTGCAAGAAACAAACGGAATTGCTGCGGAAATGCTCAACTGGCAAGAACGACGTCAGCATGCGTTCGTTTTATTCCTCTCCTTAGTAAAAAGCACACTGAATATTACCGTAGTTTTTGAAGCATTGTTGAATTCAAAATCAATTGCTGCACAGTGGAACTTAGCGGACTTGAGAACTACTCAGCATGTGTGAGGATTAGATACATAGAAAGCAACTTCCCTTTTTAAATGATGAGGATATCGTGCTTTGTTTTGGAAGACGTGAGATTCTGAATAGTTGAGGAAGCTCCTTCTCCCTTTGTGTTTCCTTCTTACTGTAGTCAGACTTCTGTTTTTTTCTTACCGAGTTTTGCTCCTGTACTGGCACTAAGTGGTTATAGTGTGTTTTGGGGGAGGATGGGGGTGTCCGTGTACTTAAATAGGTTTTGTGTGGGTGTTCTTAAATGCCTCTTTTGCCGCATCATATAACCTATTGCTTGCATTGTTAATGAATGAACAGAAGGATAAGCGAGATACTGTAGAGATCGTTTGGGTTTTGGCTTTTTGCAAGATTATTATTTAACTCAAAAAGCAATAAGAACTTGCAGTGGTCTTTTAATGCTTGGCGATGGCTTTTTTATGTACCGGTTTGGAAATCTGAGATTATATTTGATACCGTGTGGCAGTTCCATTACGGAATATTGCAGGTGTAAACTCTTGCATTTCAGCATTCCTAGCAGATACGCGGCTTGATAGAGACCTAAGGTTGTTTAGTTTAATCAGACTTTTTTTAGATCCCGCCTTCACTGTTCAAAGCACTGGTTATCAATGTGTTTTCTAGTGTTCTCACTTCTTTATAAATAAAGGCGAAGGAGGTATGCATCCCTACTGGTATCGTCCGTTTATTTAAACATGGATCTCTACCGGAACTTACACCTGAAAACGTAGACGGCTGTAGTGTGCGGTATATCCTTACTAATGTTTATAAGTACTTACGCAGATATTTAAGATTGTTCTGACCATTTTGGATTGAAATGCTTTCTATAAATGGTGGTACAATAAGTTCTTATATGTGTTTTGGAATTGTATTTCCTACGGATACGTGTTAGTTTTGTTTGGAAGTGTATTTCCTACAGATACGTGTTAGGTTTTGTAATTGCCACAGTAACAGTGTATCTGCAAAGAGGGCAGTATGTTCAAATGCCACGAGTTGTTTATTGTGACAGTATGTAAAACTAACTTGTGCAGAGGAAAGGATGTGCCTTACCAGCTGAAATGAACTCGTGATTTTTAGACGTAGGTAATGCTAACTTTGCTAGCATTACATGGGTTGGCCTGTCATCTGTAAGACTTGGAAGAAAATGGAATGTTAAGGAAATGGCGTATTTCTATGCCCATTCTGGTAACTTTAGGCATTCGGTGTCAACACTTACACGTATTATTCCAGTAATTAGTTGAAATAGAGCTTTGGGACATTCATCTGAAAAGTGAAGGCCCAGGCGTATGTGAAAATGTAACTCATTTCTGAAAAAAGTGAATTTAAGTTTATTATAAAGTTAAATGTTCAATCTTGTCTGCGTTAGTTGCTATAGCTTAATAAAATGTCATACAGTGAAGCAGTCAGTATTTCATATGCACTCAATACATTTAGGGTTATGAGCATGGGTTCTGATACCCTAATAAATTGATGACTTGAAGGATATTTTTAGAATTTTTTTTCAGTCTTTGTAACAAACGCCGTTCCATGAAGGTGAGCGACATAAGTAGCTCCGCGCACAAATGCGGTCGAAGCGATACGTCTGTTTGGTGTCCTACAGCCTTGCTGAGCTTCAGTGCAAATGAAAGAGTGACGTGGGGGAATGCCACGGTGGAAATGGTGTAGAGTAGAGTAGAGTAGAGTAGAGTAGAGTAGAGTAGAGTAGAGTAGAGTAGAGTAGAGTAGAGTAGAGTAGAGGGTCTGAATGCACCAGCTGGGAAGAATGCGGCCGCCAGACCCAGCTGCCTCCTCAGAGGAGAGCTGCTTTGCATCCCTGATGCCCCACAGCTTTAGAAGGGTAGGGGCTGGGAGCAGCCAGATTAGTTGTGCTCTATGTACCTGTGCTGAGATCTCCGTCCACGGGAGCACCTATCTGTGCAAGCTCTCGTGGGTCCACGTGAGTGGATTTTTGTTAGCACAGTGCGCGAGTGCGTCCACGCAGATGTCTCTGCAAACCATTTTGTCTCGTCTGCACGTGCGTGCGCCCTGTTTGTTCCCTGGGTTTCAAGACCTAAGGAATGACTGTGGCTGATTCTAGAATTTCACAGGCATACGCGATCCTCAGCGGTGGGCCCAGATCTCACTAATGAGGCCAGTGATGACAGATCCAGGTGTGAATGGGAACAAGCTGCAGAACTGAGCGCCTCATCCCATCCTGGGGCCAGTTAAGAGCTGCGAGGTTGACAGAGCGCAAAGGCCTTCGGTGCCATCATGAGTCTTTAGGGCTGTGGCTCCTGCAGAGGTCCTTGGTGCTCTGACGGACGTGCTCCGAGCGTCCATCCTGGGCTCCTGTGTCGGGGGCGAGAAGGAGAGCGTGTTTTTCCATGTCACAATTCTGACTTCTGCTACTGTGTGTGTAGCAGTCTTTTGTTGTGTGCTACCCTCACCTGCCAGACTGTTTGCACCGCACTGACCTGCCTTGTTTCAAACGTCCGCCTTGCGCATTGCTGCGCTCCTCCCAAACCCGAGCACGGGCCGGGCTCTTCTGCTCGTTAACGCTGCAAGTAAGAACGCTGCACGTGTGCAGTACAGAGGATCCCACCCGTGCACGTGAACTCTGCAGCGCCGTGCACGTGCAATTAAAAAGCAGTAATAAAACTCCTCAAACATAAAAATCCCCAGCAAAAATACCTGCACATAAGCGGCAGGACTCAAAAAAGCAAAGCGAGCAGCAACGACTTGGGGAGCGACACACGCGCAGTAAATCGAGAAGCCGCGCCTGTGCAGTAATGCGGCAACCGCACCTGCGCAACGACAGCAATCTACGTGTGCGCAGTAAGTGGGAAAGCTACGTGTGGTGCAGCTCGCTGCTTCCACCTGCTGGTTAACGAGAGGTACTACTGCCACCCCGGGCAAAAGCTGCACGACGCCGGTTTAAGAAAGCTGCGCGTGTGCGGGGAGCGGACGCGGTTACCCACGCGCAGCGCCTCGGGAAGGCCGTGCGCGCGCAGCGGCTTTTTACGCTCAGTGCTGCCGCGCAGGGGGTAACAGGACGTCACGTTCGTGGTCTCCCATTGCTCCTGGGGCCTGAATTGCCTCCAGTCAGCAAGGATTGTTCCGAAATGTCATCGCCTGGCTCCGGAACTTGATAAGGTGGTGTTCCCCCAAAGCCCAGGTGCTGCTTCTTGGTGCTGTGTGCACCTCTTTCCTTTGCCTGCTGTGAGCCGCTTTCTGTTGCAGCTCAGTGAAGTCCAGTTC
>VXBT01001130.1:0-35843 GCA_013400235.1 Oriolus oriolus | reverse complement strand
GACGACCCGCGGGGCGCGCACAGGCGCGGCCGCCCCGCACTGCGGCGGTGCCTCCTCGGGACAGAGGTTCCGTTCCGGGACCCCCGGTGGGCCGCAGCCCTCCCCGAGCAACTCCTGCGCAGAGCCCGGAACCATCCTCGCCCTGTCCCGCGTTCCGTCTCCGCGGGCACGGGCGCCGCCGCGGGCCCTTCGCCCTCGCTGTCCGGTTCCGCGCCCACCGAGGCGGCACGGCGCTCCGGGCACGGGGGCGACGGCCCGGGGGCAGGGGGCAAAGGTCGCGATCGACGGGCGAGCCGGCCCCCACAGGCACATGTAGGGAGCGGGGACCGCCCCATCCAGGCGTCAGCGGGGGCAGTGGGTACCGGTCCCTCACAGGGACACACCGCGCCTGCCGGTGTATGCAAAAAAGTCAAGGATGTCGGTAAAGGGATAGGTTAAGGACAGGGATGTCCTTACGCTGTCACGGTGACGCCGGTTTATTCCTTCGTTGTCAGATGAACAACATTCTAGCAAATGGGTAGCCATGAGAAGACACCCGGAACGCATCTAAGAGTTTCTCTGGAAGTGAGGGAATGCCTCTGTGCGTGAGTCCATGCGTCCATGCGATGCGGAGAAATAGCTGTGTGTGCGTGAGCCCAGTCGGTTTGGTTCTTAGGAAGAGTGGAATAGTGAGCAAAAAACCACATGCATTAACCGAGAAAATTCACAGCGAAATTTACTACCTAGACGGGTGCACTTGCTGTCCTCAGTTGTACAACAGTAATTCTCTGAGATGTAAACGTGCAGACCGAGAATTCATTTCATTTTGCACGTCGCAGCAGTGCTGCTTTCTCCTGTGCAGTGCTGTGACTCAGAAATATTTCCTCAAATCCTGCCTTTGCCAGCATTACCCCACTGTGCCAGTCTTTTCCCTCACTCCATGTCATTTGGTTGAGGTTTTCATCCAGTGTGGGAGCAGGTGACCGTGACTCCCCAGAGGACTAACAACTCTGAGGTTTGTAGCAGACAATTGATATGATTCTTGTGTCCCAACAATTTTTTTAAGGTAATTCAAAACTTTTCTTGATTATTTTGCTTAAGCTTCATGGAGTGTTAGCTCTCCAGCCCTGAAACAGGAAACAACTTGAACAACACCTATCTGTGTTGTTCACGATTGTTGTTCTGTGTTGTATCACGATTCTGTGAAACATGAGGGTCTGAAGTACTTTCCTGAAGTATCTTCCACTTCACCTTTCCAATGTGTCTGCACCTCTTTCAGATTGCTGCTCTCTGGCATGCACATGCAGCCTGCATGAAGCTTCTGGCAGTTCTCAGCTGGCAGAAAGTGATGAACAGAGCCACTATTGCGTTTATGATGATTCATTTTTCGCTCACTTCCTGGGGGGAGGTTGCTTTAAAACTTCTCCCATGCTGAAGGTAATACCTAAAAGTGCATTGTGGCACAGACTTCCTTTTTTGTAAACCCTCCAAAACCAGAAAATTTGAATACTCATTTTACACTACAGGAAAAGGTGTGAAAATAGCACCTGTCCTTCAGCTAAGACAACCTTTCTAATCTTTTTGGACGTAGATTGTCTTCCAGAAATAAGCAAAAATATTTCTGTGATATGAAGCTACCTTAACTATTAGTCTAGCACACACGCCAGACTACAGGCTATCTGGAAGTTCAGGAAGGCTGTTTCTGTGCAATTTGGGGCAGGAGTCTTGCAGTCATAGGCTGAGAGTGGTGGTGCACTGCACTTCATTTTCTTCTGGAGCTCCATTTTCCTGTTGGTTCTAAGTTTAAATAAAACCTTTTTGAGATAACATCATTTCAAAAGCTAGATCCAGATTTTTTTTTTTTTTTTCCCCTGGAGTGTCATTTTACTCAAGTAGGATAAGAGATACTACCTTTGGTCTAATACCCTGTTAGGGTAAGTACCACATTTGGAAAACAGGCAAACTTTTAGCAGAGTACAAAAAGCCTTCTTTGGATCTGCTTAAGGTCTTCAGGTACTTGAAGACAAGGTTTTATCTAAGGTCTAAAAAAACTGTCAATTCATTTTTCTAAACAGAAACATGCTGATGGATATCCAGAGTTACACTCCTTGGTAATTTATATCAAACAGATCCAGGGAAAAGTTATAAAAAGCTTCTTTTTTCCCTTCGTTGTGATTTTTGTTTTAAAGTTTACAAACTTGAAATGCTGCAATGATCAGAGAGCCACCGCACTCAGTATTTTAGGCTTCTTCTGGCTTCAGGTGAATTCAGATTTCACTGGTTTGAAGTAGAACAATCATTATAGGAAATCTGACACCGATGCAAGCTCTTTTGCAGAACGGGAGTGCTTTTCTCCCAACCTCAACCAGTTCTGCCTAAAATTCAGTACAAAATTGGAGTCTAGGTTTCCATACCTCTTCCAGTGATCTGGAAGAATCGGTTAGGTGTATGATTTTCAGGGTTCTTACTGAGATACAATGTTGAAAACTCTGGGATTAGATATATTGTTTCACTAAAAAGTGACAAAGTTAAACATCCACTGTGCCCAAAGCATCTCTTAAAAGCTGATAGCAGCTGATTTGGTATAAGCCAGATTTTGCAATGGTATAATTTCTATCATAAATCCTTCATGATCTCTGTTTTGTTTCTGTTGGTGCTGCTGAAGTGCCTGATTAATAGACAGACGTATAGAAAAAGAAATTACTGCAAGTAAGGCTGGCAAGATTGGAAAAACTCAATATGGACCTTGAAAACTGATATGGTGACTGACCTGTGGAATACCTCAAAGGCATTGGGGAGTATTCACCTGAAGAGGTGAAACAGCCTGTAGCCCAGGTGTAGTGCCCGTGTGGCGATGCCCACAGCATGGGTAACAAACAGCAACCTGTAGAAGCCACTGTGCAGCTGGAACACCGTGGTCTAATCCCTGTCACTGAAACAGGGAGGGACAAATGGCATGGCTGGAGCACTGCATCAGTGGCTACAAACTGTTCAGGAGGGACAGGCCAGGAAGGAGGAGGGGGCGGCTGTGGGGAGGATGTTACCCTCTGTGTGAAAAATGGATGAACTACACAGAGCTGCCGTGGGAAACCAACAATGAACAGATAAAATGGGTAAAAATTTATGGATAAAAATTGGGGTCAAGCCAACAAGGGAAACCTCATAGCTGATGTTTACTGCAGGCCACCAGATTTAGGGGAGGATGTTAATGAAGCGTTTTTACTTCAGCTACAGGAAGATTCACTCTCCAGGCTCTGATCCTGATGGGGGGCTTCAACCACTCTGAATTTGCTGGGAAAGTACACAGCAAGTGGTAAGCCGGCCAGGAGACTCATGGAGTGCGTTGAGGTCTTAATCCAGGTGATAGACAGCCCGACCAGAGGAGAAACTTTACCACAATAGTAACAATAGTAAGAAGGACTTCTGCAGGTATGTGGTCAGAAAAGGAGACCAAAGAAAATGTAAGCCCTCAATAAATAAGACAGGATAACCGGTCTGATACAGAAAAGGCTGAGGCACTCAATGTTTTTTTGCCTCAGTTTTCAGTGGTAAACTCTCTTCCCATATCTCTCAAGCCCCTTGTACCTAATTTAACTTAACCCTTCTTTGGTTTAGAGTAACTCTTCTCCAATAATTTTTGATTTCTATGGAAAAAATATGCAGTTCAAATAAGTATGAGAAATACAATGTGGAAGGGGCAGTGCAGGCAAAAGGACAGGTGGTTTCATGATGCATTTTATTTTATCACTGGCAGGATGTTTCTTGTCCTTTCAGTTGCTGCTCTGGATTAAGCCTGATAGTCAGGCTCTATGTAGATTACAAGATTTTTGCCCTGTGGTGGCACAGGTTTCTCATGAGAAACCCAGTTAAAACAACTTCCGTCATTCTGAATTTCTTATACTCTAGTCTTCAGATATATTAAAAATGCACATCAAAGAAGGATGTCGTGAAGCTCTTCCTCATTACAATGGAGAGTATGATGTTGTTTGTAGTAGATACTGCAGCTTTATCCCACACTGTAAAACACCATGCATGCATCCCTGTGTTTCTGAACAAGCAGTAGCAGAAATACAGACCAGGTTTTTCAAATGGCTATTACACACGGTGGCTAATATTTAAACCTCATATGAAGTTGCATGATTGTCGTAGCTACTGAGTAATGGTAGCAGAGTGTAGCCAGACTGAGCGGAACATCAAACTGAAGAAAAGCAGACTTGCTATTGCAGTATTGAAGTGCAGATGTAAAAGCTAACCTTTAGGCAGTCAGACTCCTGGACTGTGTTCACTCACCTAGATTTGGCTTGCATGTATTGAAGGGACAGCAATGGTCTCGTGGGGGAAGTGGGAAAAGGTGCACCACATCCTTTGGCCCACAGTTTACCTCATGCAAATACATCCCTGGCTGTCAATCTGTTGCAAACAGCTGCTCCTTTATCCCATAGCAATCTAGTTGATATTTCACATTACAAGTTACCTTCCAGTGCTATCCATCCTGTGGATTGATGAAACAATTAGATAATTGAATTGATATGATTTTGCATTGATATTGATAGAAGAACTGATATCATGAATATTATCATGAGTTGATAAAAGGACTAGAGGACTGGGGAATCGTTATCAAGTCTCATTCTCCCTGTGTAGCTGCCAGTAAAAGAAACCTCGTGGCACATGGCGACTGACAGTAGGTTACAGAGCCTTGAACAGTGTCCCTGAACCACCCACTCCAGCTGTTCTCAGGAAAAGTGATACAGTTAATATTCTTAATGAATAAGATGCATATGCTGAACAACACCAGCAGTGTATTTTAAATACCTTGGTATGGTATCCAGGAAGTCAGGAGAGGATTCAACACCTATAACTCAAAAAACACTGAGTCACTTTGCTGGACTTTCAAGGGAAAGGAATAAGGGAAACTGTGGATACTGTGAGAATGAAACTAGTCACTACTGAGCCTTGGATACAATGCAAGACTTAAGGCTTCTTCCTCCTCCACTAGGAACTGATAAATGAACAAGAGAAAGCTATCATTCAACCTGCATACTGGAGAAAGTAACTGTCTAGAAAGTGTACTAAGTATTCCCTGGAACTTTGTTAATACACAGATGATGAGGTGTTATAACTGGAGACAATGTTGACAACATCTAAAAAGATAGGAAGCTTCATGTATCAGGCAGTGGTCACACTTGCATTGAGCAATCTTGTAGCCTATCACGTAAACCCACAGAAATTGGTAAACTCTGCAGTAACTTGGACCATGAGGTGCAAATATCAATAATGTCACACCAGTGCCAGCAGAATTATGGACTTACACTTGGCTTAAGCCCTTAGGACCAATATGGAACCCAGCATACTCTCAAATTGAAGAACTGGAAACCTTAAAAAACAGATATGAAAAGGCTATTATGTAACCAAAACAAGTGACTGTTGCAATCAACCATGATACCTGCTGGAATTTTTCGAATCGCAACAGAAACTGAAAAAACTTCTGGACATCATTGGCGTGATATTTTTATGGGATTCAAGCCATCTGCATCTGGCATATTGCATCTTATATTACATCCTGTGATCATTGTATTATTGTGTTCTGTTTTATTAGCCTTTTTATTCTTACGCTGGTATATTTGCTTATTGCTTTTCTCTCCATGTTGAAATATCTCACATTTAACGCATCAATTGTTAAATGATTACCTGCCAGTGAGAATACTATCTCCTTCCAGATGTTGCATGATAGGGTATAAGAAATGTATGTATAGTCAACAGAAGACCTGCAAGGACTACTCCGAAAGCTAGGTTTATATTTGCTTATTCACTGACAGGGCTCCAGAGCCTGGTTGAAAGAAATAATCAGTATGCAGTCTTGAACTGCGGCCAAACTTCAATTTTTAATTTTTTTTTTCATGAAAGGCCTTTAAATATCAGTGTACCTTCCCTAAAGAATAGAAAGGTTCAGGAAAGGAACAAGCAGCCATTTCATTCAGAACAGAGGGATTATCAATCACAGTGGATTGAATTTAGTTACAGAGTGAGAAGAGGACAGGCTGGAGTAATACGCCTTGAGCTAGAGCTTTGACAGAACATTAGTGCTGGTGTTTTTGTTTAGGTAACAGAATTTATTGTCTGCCTTGTTTAATGTTTCACAGGCTTTGTGTGTACATTCCCATCAAATGCACACTGAAGTAATTTCTCCTATCCCAGGCTGAAGTTTCCTGGAGAATCAAACCCAGAAATTTAAAAAACAGATTTGAATGACAGAAACCATCATTAGTGACTGTGTGGGTCTGAGGCACAAAGAGAATTTACAAGATGTCTACATTCAGAATTGACAGGCTCTGACTCTCAGTGCCTCTGGAGGCTGCATTTCACTTTTAGGCATATTTAGCAAGTAGTAAAGAAATTACTCATTCATCCACAAAACCAGAAAATACTTGTACAGAGGGACTGATTACACTGTGACATTTATCTCCTCACTTGACAGAGCTACATATTTCATTGATGCATGTGGTTTTTTTGTTTTGTTTTGTTTTCACATGCTGCATCACTTCAGTGAAAAGAATGGATTCAGCCAACAGAGCAGGAGAACATCTGTCTCTGTTAATGGAGAACCTGTACTGAGTTTCCTTCTTTTCTCCAGTTAGACCTCAACAAGTGAATTATCATTTCCATGTGAATGTCCATGCGTACAGAGAAGCAAATCTAGGATGAGGTGGCAAAGATTGACATTGCTTGTTTTGCCTTTGAAGTCTTTGAAGGTTTTGTTATTTACAAACCAGAAAAATACTGACTACTAAATAATCAAATTCAGGTATTGTCACTANCGTATATATATATATGCATCTACTGTGAAGTTGACTGAGGACTGAGACAGAGTCAGAGGCATTTGTACTTAAGCCTTTAAAAACTTTTGAAATATTGATGGAGTTAAGATGACCTCACCATCTTCTGGAACTAGTGTGAGATTCTCTAAGCCAGTTCATTCTAGTGGTTGATTTAGGTTCAGACTAAATAGGTTCCTTCTGGTGTTTGGTGAATGGCTATAATGGGGGGAGAGGGTGTTTATGTGTGTGCATGAGCTCATGTGGATGTCCATGTGTACAGTCTGTATTACCATTTTCCATCCAGAGTGAGCGTATGAAATAAACCAACTTCCTTGTGGATGCAGAAGGAAAAAACTCCAGGCAATTCCGGAGTCTATTTGTCAAGGAATACAGAGGAAGAAACTAAAAGAAGACTTTGTGGTAAAGTATTGGCTGACATATGAGCAGTGAAGATGGTAATTGATCCTCATGTTTATGCAAGTAGGACTTTATATTACTTAAGAATATGCAGGTAATGACTGTTTTGTTGTACTCCTTGGGGTGAATTAAACATGTTTTTACTCAAGTATAAAGAGGTCTAATGGGAAGTGCCTTGGACACAGTCCTGCTGTCACTGATGGTTCTCCAAGGAGCCTACAAAGATGCAGCCTGAGCTGAATATGTATGTACATTTGCACACGCAGCCACCATGTGATTGTTGACATGGAGCGCCTGAACCCAGCATTGGGTTACTTCCCCAGCACCAGCTCTGCCTACCAAAGTGGCCCCTGACCACTTGCATTACGTGATCCTGCAAGATCACACTGGAGCATTTCTCTTCTCATCAGCAACGGAATCTTTGCTCCCTTACATGGTGGTTGATCTGGTTTTGGCATTCCCGCTTCCAGTCAGTTTAACCAGTTCTGCAGTTAAGTCTTCTTGAGAACTACACTAGGTAATTCCTCTGTCACAAATTGCCATTGCTGAGCAGTTGCCATCTGAATTTCTCCTTCATGGTAAAAAACCCTTTTAGTTTGATGAGAGCAAATCATCCACATGTCCCCAGATGGGCTGTTTTAAGACTAAGGTTATGGAAGTGTTGTACGTATGCAACCATGAGGTATGTACATGGTTCTGTGGGGTGGTAGAATTTATTGTCTGCTATTACTTTCAGATGTACGAGACAGAAAGAGCCCTCAGGTGCATTCAGTCAACACGTGGAGACAGTTAAGCAGTGAACTGTGTGATAGTTTAACTGTGCTGTGTCCTACCCAACTTCTTAATGGGTCTCTCTGTGGACAGCCCTGTTTCTTCTGTAAAATCATCTCCACAGCAAGGTGCTGTTTGCTTGAAGGAGGCAGGACAAGGCTCTAAAAGGAGGCTGCCTCACTGGATGACATGCTTGAGATATAATGAATATTTTAATTTCTCTTTGACTGAGATGTCTTTCCCTCCTGATCAGTACAACCCTGCCATATCTCAGGATAGTAGATTTTCCGGATGAATTTGGCCAAACCAATGCCTTTTTGCCTGAGGCAGCTGGAATTACTGTCAATGTGTTATTGGTCTTCTCTTCCACTGAGCCCTTTCAAAGCCACTCAGCTAACCAGATGAAAGGGACACACTGGAGGACCACAACTCTCCAATTAGCACTTAAACAAAATTTCATTGGTGACTTTATCAGCATGGCTTATGAGTAACATAATACAATAGTGGCTGGTGCTGAAACAGATTGAACAGCTTGCACCCCTCGGATGTTTCTTAGAAGATGTTTGTTTGTTGGTGTTTGATTTGCACCAGCCTGGAGTGACTGATGGTGCAGGGCAAGGTATTATTGCAACAGATAGCAGATAACAGATAGATCATAAGTCTGCATGTAGGTTTCTGAGAGGGTTTTGTGACAGAACACACAATATATCCAGACAGCGAGGAAGAAATACTCCCAAGCATCAGCTTTCACTTGTGTATCAATAAGAATACAAATTTCCCAGGGTCTCCAAAGGTGAATTTCCTGTTTCAGTGGTCAATAAGATATCAAAAGAGAGTCCAAAATCACTGCATCAGGTATGGATATAGAAACATACATATGCACTAACATGTACATGTGTGCACAAATACACCCAGAGGCATAAAAGGATGAAACAAAGTCAGGATATGTAGAAACTTCGTAATCTCTGAAAACTCCCCCGCAAATAAGATGTCAGTCCTTTTTTTTTGGGAAAAAAAAAATCCAAAAATGCTTTTGCCAATAAGTAGTCATGATCACTGCTAAGTGGTACAGAAATCCCACTCTGCTTATTGCTGCTTCTAAGCTCGTCACTAAAAATGGCCCAAGCAGATGAGTGCTGCTCTCTGCAAAATGCAAATTCCAAATCTACACTGCTGGCTATAGCTTAACTCTAGGAATTCTAATGTTCTTCATGCTTTCAGCACATAGGAGAACATCAGCCATGTGAGGGACTACTGTTACAGTCTTCATTTTGAAGATGTGGGCTGGTTAATGCAGTGAAAGCTGCTTGCTCCCCCTCCCTCTCCTGTCCTCCATTCAGGCCAAGCAAGATCACATTCTGATTTACTAATGAGAAACTGGAAGTCATTGGACAACTCTCCTCACATGACAAGTTTATTAGTCTTCCAAACATCAGAAGCAGGACTGCATTTTAGTTGATTAAACATTAGAAGAGTAAAGAAGTCCAGATAGCTGGAAAAGATTTATGAAGGAAATTTTAATTTTTGTTTTGTACATTGGTGATGATTATAGATGAAAGATGCATGATGGAGCCCTGTTTTCCTGGAGCCTGCTAATGGGAAGTGGTGAATGGTTACTTTGGTTTTCTTTGCTTGCCTGTGCAGATTTTGCTTTACCTATTAAACTGTTTTTATCACAACACATGGCTTTTTTGTCTTTAAGCCTTCTGATTGTCTTCCCCATCCCACTGGATGGGAGTGGTTATGTGGGGTTTGGCTGCCTGCCGGGGTCAGCCCATCGCAATCTGCCAACAGTAGGCTCCTGCCATGGTATCTGAGGTGAAGAGCTTTCCAACAAAGCAGAAGAGCTGTAAGACATGGATATATGCTTCTTTATCTGATGTTGCTAATTTTAACTTTTAATGCAGCCCTGTAACTTCTGAGCAGAAACTGTGACTGTTGTCTGCAGATACTTGTGCAACTACAGTGACATTCTGGCAAACCACTGGTTCCAGATTCTCCAAACAACTTCAGAGGTGTTTGCCTGAGTAAAAACACAGGTCCAGACCACAAAGTAGCATCTCCTCTTGCTTCTCATCGTTGACAATGGTGTACACTCTACACATATTCTTCATCAGTCTTATTAGTTCAATTCCTTCACATGTGCAGGGGTCCCCTGAAATCTAGCACTTGCAGCACAATGATCTGTTGAGCCTTGAGGCTCAGAGTGAGTGTTAAAGAAATAATTCCACAAGTAGCCTCATATACCTAGTGGGATTACCTCTGTCTTGGTGAACTCAGGGTTCACCAAGAGGGAGCTTTATAGGCCTGCCTACCTGTCTCAAAAGTAAAAGATTTAGCTGGAAATGCTTACATGCCTGCATGACTCAGGCATCAAAGTCCTGTTCGGAGATGTTAAGGTCCAGATCTTCAATGGCAGTCATGTGCCGAACTGAGATTTGAGCAGTCATTGTGCCAAGCAGGAGTTCACACTGGCTAGATGAATGCACAGCATTAAAATTATGACCTTCAGGAATCCCACAAAACTCTGTGGGCATTTTCAAAGTAAAATGGCATTTTGAAAATGGCATTTTCAAAGTAAAAAAAAAGTAAATTTCTACTACTTCTTTTCATGGTTGTCTACTAGTTTCCAGTATTTTATAAATCCATATAGAACACCCATTCAGCAAAATGCAGTTAAATGTTTACCAGCTCCAGAAATCATGCTTTAAGGAGCTATAACAAATGGAGTTGATAATGTTAATTAAAAATTTAATGCCTTTAAAAAGATTGAAAATTCAAGGAATGATTAGACTATTAAATGACAAAATCCTGCAAAAATGAACAGTGCTAAAATTTGGAAACTGGTCTTTGCCAGACTCAGCATTATCATGGAATTGTAAAATGAGATGGGTCAGAAGGGACCTTAAAGATCATCTAGTTCCACCCCTATCCACCATGGGCAGCAATGTCACCCACTGGATTAGGATGTTTGGGGCCACATCCAACTGACCTTGGGATGGGGCATCCACAGCTTTTCTGGGCAATCTTTTCCAGTACCACACCACCCTCTGAATAAAGAATTTCTTCCTACCATCTAATCTAAATTTCCCACATATCCCTTTTTTTAAATTTTAAATGTTTGATACCATTTCTCTTTCTCCTATCACTATCTACCCATGTAAGTCACCATTAGAAGTGTGGTCTACCCACCACTGACCTTTCCTTTGGCCCTGTGCAGAAGTACATTGCAGCTTTGTCTGTCCCCATGAGATGAGTTTTTTCCTCATAACCATTAACCTTCTTCATCTTATGTGATGGACCTGCTCGGGTCATGAACAGTGGTTTCCTCACCCCCCCCACCTTTTTAAAAAATAAACTTATGACAGCATGTTTGTTCATTTTTACCACTGTTACACACAGCACCAGTTCTTTTGCTAAAAATATTAACTACACAATGCAAAACATTTGCATAATCTAAATCAGCAGAGATACTTTTACAGTTTCAATGAACAGAGAATATCTTTGAGACAAAGAAACATAGTGACATTTATAGGTACCTGCTCAGCTGGCACTGGAAGCTGTGCGAAACATTTTGCATTTCTTCTCCATCACCTACACACTCCTTACTAAGGATGAATGCTGATTATGCTGGTACAATTTCCCTGAATTTTCCCTGTTTCTTTCTGTTTCTGGCTTCTGATATTTTTTTTTAATACCTGCTGGTGATTACAGAACAACATTGTGTGGGCCTTCAGCATACAAAAAACTCTTGTGGGTACCTTTGGTGCAGCTGTACCTTTTCTTACATTGGAGTCCAGAGATCAGTTCATGAAATGGTACTAAATGGGAGGCTGAATCAGAAATATTATTGAGCATGAACACACCTATATATAGAAGTATGTAAAGTCCTTATATACTTTCCTCTACAGTGGTCAGACTTCACCTAAACCCATTAAACATTTATGGCTACATTTTCTCCAGCAGTAGAGTAGAAATGCCTTAGACTGTGGATTACACCTTAGAGGAGGCTTTTGAAGCCACCCTTATTTGGATGCTATAGTAATAGAAAGGAGGATCTTCAGTGCATGGCAGTTCACAACCCCTTGCGGTTTATGATAAACAACACCAATCAGCAAATCAAAGACTGGAATAAACCACAAACTTCTCTACAAGCCGTGCTTGGTAAGTTGAAAGTTTGCTTCGAGCAACAAATAGTTGTGAATTGCAAGATCAGTTCTTAGAAGGTATTTCCAAAACTAGTCTCTGTGTTGGATGTAGTACCACAGAAGTCAACACTAAGTAGCAAAGAGAGGAGAGGAGCTTACTGGTTGGAACAGCATTCTACCTGAGCCTAACACTGATTGCAAGATAGATTGTTCACTTCATTAATAGCTATGTTTATTCTACTAACAGCATTTGGGGGGAATGGGATATTTGGCTCAAATTTTAAACAGTTGGTAATTTCATTAGTATTTTAGAGTATTTCTCTATCAATAACTACACTGCGGTATTTTCACAGAAATGTCTCAGCATATGAGAAAACTGCAACAAATTCTTGCACAAACTAGGTGTGCAGCAACTCTTGTAGATCATTGAAAATGCAGGTTCAGCACAGTACGATTCCCTGCAACCTGAGATTCCTAAAGCAAAAGATGTGAAAACCAGTAGCTAATGATATGAACTAATTGCCATTGTTCTTGTATTCCCACTACCATTATGCTGTTTAACATTAGATGCACACATAGCAGCCAGCCAGCCATGACTGAAAGTCTGGTTCCTTTTTAAAAAGATACAAAATCTACAGTATCCACACTGACATTATAGACCTGGGTAAGCCATCTGCCAACTGTACTAACTTGAAAGTTAGCAGTTTTAACTCCCATGGCTGGTGTTTGCCTTGACAGAATAATGGTTTTGTATATTTTGCTCCCAACCTGGGGGCTTAGCACCTTGCTAGGCCACATTCCTATCTTGCTGTACAGAAGAGGAGATGCAAAACACCTTCTTCTGGCAGCAATTGCACTGCGCTTCATAAATGGGAGACAAATAAAGCCTGGAAGCCATGGGTTTAAAACCAGGCATAAACAAAACATGTTCCACAAACACCTCTGGGCAGGACTGGTATCTGCTCACAACCCTGGAGCAGATGCTGTCACATGCACGGAGTGGAGACTTTGCAGGAAGTTGAGCAGACTGCCCTGGGTGATGGACTGATAACTGATTCTGCATGGTGCAGAGGCTTCCAGCCTCTCTATCAGTTCTCGAACCCCTTCGGATATGAATGTCCCATTTCTCAAAAATGTGCCTGCTTTCTCAAAGTGGATCTGATTTTTTTCATCAGGCCCTGAAATCTCAGCATTTCATAGAGTCATAGAATGGTTTGGATTGGAAATACCTTAAAGATTGCCTAGTTTCAATACCCTGGCATGGGCAGGGATACCTCCCAGGTTTCTCAAAGCCTCATCCAATTTTGCCTTGAATGCTTCCAGAAATGAGGCATCCACAACATCTCCGGGCAACCTGTTACAGTGCCTCACCACCCTCATGGTAAAGAATTTCTTCCTAATATATAATCTAAACCTACTGTCTCTAAATTTGAAGCCTTTCTCCTTTGTCCTGTCACTACATGCTGTGGTAAAAAGTCCGTCTCCAGCTTTCCTATAGGGCCCATTTAGGTATTGGAAAATCCTGTAAGATCTCCCTGGAGACTTCTCTACTGCAGGCCTAAGAAATGCAACCCTCTCGGCCCGTCTTCATAGAGAAGGTGCCCCATCTCTCTGATCATCTTTGTGCCTTTGCTGGACTCATTCCAACAGGCCCAGTTCTTTCTTGTGTTGGGGGTCTTGGGTTGGACGTGTCCAGTGGTTTTCTGGCAGTTTGCTGCTAGCTAAACTGATCTGTGCTCTTCTGCCCAATAGCTCAGAACCATAAATTTGAATCCACAGTCAGATCTTGTAAGAACTCAGCTGGGAAACAACTCCAGGAGGTATCTTTCAGTTAGGGATTCATGATTCGCTCCACCTTCTCTCTGTAGGCCACATTGCTGAGAAGGTTATTCTTCTAGCAAGAAAAGTTAAGGAGATCAGGTATATTTTAGAATTTGGAATTAACAAGCTCTTAGAGACCACATAGTTTCACACCCAGCATTCATTTGTTAGAGGACTGAGTTGTTAGGAAACTGAGTAGTTTGCAAATGTTTTCACTCATTAATTGTATAAAGCCTTTCAGTAGAGAAGAAGTGGTACTCTTTGCCAGTTGTTCCATTATCTGGCTCTTAAAAACACAAATGTCACCACCTATTTAAATGCTTGTCTTTCAGAGGAAGAAAGCCTGAAAAAAAAAGAGATAATCCTGTTTAGGACTGTAGTGCTAGTTCGAACTGTTTCTTGTGCATTACGGTTTTTGGAAGAGTATGGTTTAGATTTTCAAGAGATGTGGCAGGTTAGACTGAGTTTTAAGACAAATGGAGAATTAGAGATGTTGGCATTCTTGTGGCAATTTTTGGCATGCAGGAGCAGGCTGTCTTCAGAGAGTAATGATGATCAACAGTCACCTTGGTATTTGTTTTTTAATTTAGTCCTTACCCTGAGTTGTTGTCCACCACTATCTGAACATCTATTGACAAGGTAGAGTACTTTTATATAGATACTTCAGGCTGGTCTTACTCCAGGATATGTTTTTCATAATTTCCATTGGGGCATCATATCAGTATGTCAACCAAAAAAACTGATTTGACATTTTCATCTTCTTGTGTCATTCTGTTTACCCCTACAGACTGTTTTTACAACTGGGCTTTTTCTCCTCTAGTACCAGCCAGTCAGTGATCCTCCTGAAATATCATAGGAGCTAAAGAAGAAACCGAAATGTGTAGTGAAACACACAGTACACATAAGAAGCTTTACCTATTGAGTCTTGAAGAAAGTCTTGCGCTAGATCTATGTGTGCAAGGAGCAACACAGAAATGTTCCTCAAAATTCAGAGTTTGGCCAAAACAGCTCCTTCTCATTTCTGCATGAATTGACATGATTATCTAATTGCAGCAAAATGCAGCACAGTTAGTCAACTTGCCTACACCAGGAGTTAGTGTCTTCTCTTGCTCTGAATAAATCTGATTGGTTTGTTCACCACTTGCAGAGGAAGTGGCTTTAAAGCTGGAGTGAGGGCTATCAGTACTTTTGTCCAAAATACAAAAGGAGAAGAAGGTACCTTGGCAGTTATTCATGAATCTTGTTCCGTGAGTTACGCTTGCACAGAAATGAGTGTGGTATTAGAGACTGTAAATTACAGGTAGCAAACGAGACTGAATGAGGCTGATTAGAAACATCTGTTTGCATACAGATACCACTTTCTGGCACTGAGCAACAAAAGAAGGAGTAAGTTGAGTGAGGTTTGGTAGCTGTTTGCCTGCTTATGGTACTGGATCTCCTTTTGTGCTCAGATGCTCATGTTTCAACTTTGAATAAATACTCAAATTCTCTCTCCAGTTATAAGAGAAAAAGCTAGATAGAAAGTGGCACAATATCCATGATTTTTCATATTGATACTTAGGACAGACCTGCAAGCTGCACAGTCTTTTAGAGAAAACAAGAAATGGTATGAGTCACTTAGGAATGAGAAATACATGTTGTTTAAACCACCTATAGTCTGGCACAAAACCTGCAGTGCAGTTCCTTTTTTAATGTGAATACCATTGAAAAGGATAAGCCGAGTCAATTTTGTAATATTGCTCTGTTTTAACAGAGCTGTGCAAAGTGCAAAACAAAACTTTCAATCGCAAAAAGGTACTCCAGCTTTCTTCAGATTGTTGTCATTTTACACAGAACCTCTTACACATTTCTTCCAGAAAAATAGAAGGTTCTTGTGAGAATATTAAATTTTTGTTTGTCCTTCTAGAGCAGTGGCTATTAAATGCTACGTACATTCCAGGTGGGGATTTTTTTTTCTCTATCTATATGAACAATAAATTTTTTCCTAGTACTTTAGCAAACCCCTTTTGTTGCAGTCAACATGATCAGTCAAATACTGCTGCTCTAGATAACTTGTAGCCATAAGAAGTTAGAACTGCTGTATTTCATCTTCAGAATGAAAATACCACTGCTTTCAAGTATCAAATCCCTCACTTTCACATTCGGAAAGACCTCAGTAAGGTAACATCCTAGTCTCAGATGAGTGGTGAAAGTTTCCTATTTCAGTTTTTCCGCTATCTTTTCCCTAGAAAAGGAAAATTGGAACTTCACCTTCTTTTTTTTTCCCCTCCTAATTATAATCTGCCAGTTCTATCTTGAAATACTCAAACAGAATAATCAGCCTTAAAACTGAGAAATTGTATCGTTAAGGTCTGTATGTGACAGTGTGACTGCTGATCTAGTCAAGAGGATATTTACCAACTACTGCCATGGAAACCAGCGGAGATCTGCAAGGACCACCTAAGGACTATAGCTGTTATTTGATTTTAGAAATTGTTTAAATTTTTTCCCATCATTCTAGATGGTGGGAGATACTGTGATTGCTTTAGAGCTGCCAAAAAATTAAAGTGGAAAACATGTGAGCAATTCCTTGGTGTCAGCCTTTGCCCTGCACATTCTAATTGCATTACTTCTGCTTGGAGTGGATCAGTCTAGTAGTGGTCACTTTGATCTGGCAAGCTGGAGACTTTTCTCCTAAGTGTGAGATTAATTTAGAAACTTTTTGTGTAAAAGTCTACCTTCATCTGTTCTGCTAGCCTGGTTCTCACTGAGGTTCATGCAAACCCTTTCATGAATATAAGGAAGGAGTTTTCCGATGTGTGTCTTCTTAGCCAGTAAGTTTCTCATTACACATTACAGGTCTGTTAGGAAAAACAAGTTAAGGAGAGCTAGTTTGTGAGTAGAAAATTAACATTTCCCCTTCTGTCTTCTGGGATGAGAAAATAACTGTGATTACTCAGGGCTGGCAGAAAGGGCACAATGCCGGAGGAAGTGAAGTGTTGAGGCCACGAGCAGTCAGACTGAGGGAAAGAAACTTGGGCCATCTCCAAGCAGTCTGTAAACTGCTGTTTTGCCATGACCAGACCTTCGGATGGCGCAGCCTAAGGACCCAGGATCTGGTGCCTCCCTGAGGTAAGCACAGTTCCTGAGTGGGGCCACCTGGTACTCTAAGGACACACTTTTCCTCTCAGACTCATACAGCCATCCTGAGGACCTGCAGTCCTCACTCATCAACTGTGAGAAAAAGTTTTTAAAGGCAAAGTTTTTGTGGAAAGCTCTCTTTTAGAACATGATGAGAAACCAGCACCATGAAAGGGAGCGTGAGATGAGCTGTACCCTGTTGTGTTCACATTGAGAAGAGAGGTAGACTTTGGCTACACACCTCTCAGCGTCACTTGCTTTTTAATACTGAAAATACTGAGTGGTGCTGTGCTCACATGGGCATAACAAACACTTCTCCACTCACAATGTTGAAAAAACTGTAGTCCTTTTACCCAGGGAGGTTTCAAAGCTTACATCAGAGAAATCTGTCACGCTTCTCCAGTTTGTTTTCCCATACAAATTGGTGGTGTGAATTCTGTAGCTACTCTGACAGAAGATTTGCAAAATAGCAGTGAAGACACAAGGATAAACACATCTCTGTGACAGAAAATGTATTCACTGCTTGACCTTTAGTGATGTCAGCTGCCATCAGTTGCCTCACGGCTGATCACAGTAGCTGGATAGACTACAGGCAGTAAAAGTGGTCAGAGGTCTCCATTTCGGGCTGTTATTAACAATACAGCCTAGGACAAACCATGTGTGAAAATCTCTTGTATGTGTCATTTCCAGTTAATAATTCCTGGAAAATAAACACGTTATTTCAAGTGCTCAAATCAAGACAAGGATGTAGTGTCTCACTTCCACTTTAAGTAATGTATTCTGAATATAGGAATTGACATATATTGGAGTGCCAAGAAAATGATTTATAGTCAAGAGATGCCTTTGCTGATAAGCTTTGAGGTAAAGAACCCAGACTGGCTCTGGTTCCTGGCTTAGGAGGCCTCATTCCTTCTGGCACCTCATCAAACTGCCCTCTGAAAAATTCAGCTATGCTTCTCTCAAAAGCCAGACTGGCAGTCTGTCTCTATCAGTCCTGGGGGCAGGCACTGCTGGAACCTCCCTGCTTCAGTGACCTTCCCAAATTCCTATTCTAAACTTACTGATAGCACGTCTGTACTCATTTGTTCTTATGCCAACATCAGGTTTTAGCTCAAAAAATTCCTCACCCAACACAGCATTTTGCAATCTGATGTTTCTACAGAAAGTAATCAAGTGCCTTCAAGCTTTCTCTTAACTGGAAAAAACAACCATGCTCTTCCTGTATTCTTTCAGGAGGTCTGTGAGTCTTCCCAGAGCCCTGTCTGTAGCACTGAGCAGTAGAGGAGGTATTAGGACTTGTTTGAGACCAGGTTTGCTTCAACCTGTGAGCTGAGGTTTCTGAACCTCATGCTGTGTCTTTCAATTTTCTAACTGCTTTTTCCTCCATTGAATTTTTCTGTTGAATCTCGTATTTTAGTATCTAGGATACTCTGAGGTCTGTGAGTGTCATGAATAAACAGTTATATCTCCATATAACAGTTATATCTTGTTTTGAACAAGATGATTTCTTCCAATGATGTCACAAATGAGTGATTTACATCATTTAAAGAATCACCACTGAAGGTATTGACAAAAGCACGTTCAATATAAATTTGTGAAAGCATGACTTAACAAAGTTTGGTGGCAAGGTTCACTCTGTTACCTACTATATAGATGAAGCATACATAGGACAATCAGATTACGAGGCATACTTAAAACAATTGGATTAGAATCCGTTTAGAATGATTCACACATAGACTGAGGATGCAAAAGGATAAGGATGCAAAAGGATAAGGATGCAAAACGGTAAGGGATACCCTACTACTGAGCCATGAAGTTCAGTGAGGACCGCCTTGCTTTCCAAACTCCTAATGGAGCCTGGGTGCAGCTGAGCACAATCTTAGTCCCAGCCCCCTGGTCAATGGTTTACATCTAAAAGATTTGACAGTGCATGATCACTGACAAATTTAACATTTAGAAAGAGAAGCAACAGGATTTACTACAATTACAACAGTGACTTGATAACAGATTCAAGATGGCAGACTCATACTATACCTGATAGAGGGTACTTGAATCAATTCAGACACGTGCAAACACAGATGTTTGTATGTGGATATACAAGTAAAAAGGTACCTGTTAAGACTGACACCAAATGTCTTTGCATCTCTGTGGGTGAAGGGTTGAGCCTCAAGGAGTTGGGTACCAGCAGAGGCCCCATCTTCAGTTTTCAATGACTGTCCTAAGTCCACAAACCCGTGAATTGGTGAGCTCCAAGAGACCCTGAGCAAGATGCTGGTGCAGCCACTGCAGCCCAGGGGAGCTCAAAGGGCCTCACTTGGGACTGCTGTTCGTAGAGTTGCAAGTTACTTGGCTTTAGTCATCAGTCAGTCTCCATCCTGGCCTCAATCCAGATCAGTAATTTTCCTCAAAATTTCAGTAACAATAATATTATTCCACTTGGGCTATGATTCAGGCAAGTAATGTTCCAAGGCTTTCAGGGTTATGTCTTGGTTATCTCTTGTCCCCTTCCTTGGTTAGGCAACAGAATTTCCTGCTACAGACCAGGATAAGATGTTTCTGATAAGTTCAAGGGGAGATTCATCACCCCGGTACAATTAATCCAGGACAAAGCCAAAACAGAATTACTGAGATCTCAGAGCAGTCTAGGAAACAGCAGGAATGCCCCACCACATGTGCTAAAATCTTTTAAAATGGTGAATTTAAATGAGCTACAGACAAGATGATCTGAAAGTACACTGAAAAACTAAATTACAGTGCTTCACACCTGGATATGTATTTCGTCCTAGTAATCCGGTATATTGGCTAATAACCTTATTCATATGAATAATCTCTGGTTCTATCCTTCTTGCAGTGTGGACACAGAATAAACAGAATGAAAATAAGGAAAAACAAATAAAATAGTTTACCACTGTAGTATAAATTCCCTGCTATTACACATCTTCTATTCCTCACTATGTCTTGTTTTGGAAAACAGTGTCTTCTCTCTTACTCAAGCAATTGCAATGAATATAAACAATAACCCAAAGATACACCGACATCCAGATTTTAAAAATCTTGGCCATTATCATATCCCATTTTCTTCTCCTGAGAATAGGGGAGGAAGGAAAAATTTCCATTGTTTTGAGTGGGAGGTGTTAGGTTGTGAGTTAAACCCTGTGGTATGAGTTGAGTTCTGTAAAACTGAGAACTCTCATTTATGAATGAGAATGCCTGGGAGCTGATTCCAAGGCCCTGCAAATATATCCACTAAATTACTCCAAAGCTTTTGTGATCCAGGAAATGCTATAGTGCATGCCTCTGCTGGAAAGTTTGCCCACTGAGCTGGTCATTCGGACTGCTGTAACAAAGGGGCCAAGAGGCAATAAGAAAATTTCACCACAAACGAGGTCTACTGGGGAGGAAAGCTGCTCTTTTGATGCTGTCCTGGAGGGAAGTTTCACTTTTACATACTGTACCTATCTCCTACTGTAACATAGCTCCTACTTAGTCTTCTGATTGCATTTTCCAAAGTCAGATTCACGTCCATAGCAAAGGCAAACGAAGATAGGAAGCACCACCACTACAAGCAGTGCCCCAGCCTCTCCAGCTGGCTCTCATGCTTCCCCGTGGCACGAAGACAGTAAATAGCTCACACAAGTGCTGACTGGCTCCAGTGCTCTTGTTAAGGTTGTGCCAGGTTTTTTGCTTTCCTAGGAAAGTTGGAACATAAAATACCATTAAATGAGTGGAAACTTGAGAATAGGAATGCAGGAGGCGAACTAAGAATTTTCACATGGATTTTGTGCTGGGGAAACTCACTCTCTTTGACTTGTTTCCTGGTTTTTCATATTATTTCAGGACAAACAACTGTTACTTGGGCTTTGTCAGATATTCACAAGGTTTTGTTGCTATACTAACTTTCACCCTCTGTATTTTCTTGTTCCATAGATAGGTTTTCCATGTTATCCAGTCCCATTGTATTAGACCATTAAAGCAAGAATTACAATTTTGTTTTAGTTTTATAAAGCACAACAGCATTCTGGAGTCTGACCAGGCATCCAAGAAACAAGTGATAACAGCAGATAGAAATTTAGGTTAAAAACTGAAGTGGTAAATGTCAATGATGTCGAATTAATTATGTTCTCATTCCTGATTCCATCCTACAGCTCAGATCCTATTCTATAGCTGTGTGCTTAGGTAAACTCAAGACATATTCAGGAATATGGAATGGGCCACTGTAGTGATCCTGAACAGAATATTATTGTTCAGAGCTAATGACCCACAAAACAGCTCTCCTGAGTGGATCCTGGACAGTGCTAGGCTGCACTGCACAGAATGGATGCCTTGGCCTTTAGTCCTTAATTGGTTCGACTTTTGCAGTTTGACTTTTTCTGCCCAGAACTCTGCATCTGTTACATCCTCACTGATTTTGGCAGTCTGTAGTGAAGGTACAGCCCAAGTCATAAGATTCTCCTGTGAAGCTGGATAAAAATTCATCTCCACTCAAACTTTTCCATATCTTAGCAAACTGACTCTCCCCTTCATCCTTTTCTTCCTCAGAATGATGAAAGAGAGTCCACGGCCAGGTCTGCAGTGCTAAGGTCTGAGTGCTCAGGTGATTTTTAAAGAAATCTTTTAGTTAGGCATGGGAAACATAATTTGAGGTCTATTGAAAGCAAAATTCTAATCATAAGCACTGAGCACTTTAAGAACTCGATCTTGTCATACGGGTAGTGAGTAGAAAATCCTGTTTTCACTGTTTTTCCTTTCCTCTCTGAAGCTGTCCTGGTTCCATGCTGGCCATGATGTTTCTTGTCTGGCTGAGAGTTTTGAACTTAGAAGACAGCAAACATTCTTGTGTTCCCAACCTTTAAATCATCTTAGGTCAAGAAAAGGCCTGAAGAAAAAAACATGTCATTTTTAAGTGGATGTGCAAAACAAGTTATACAAATGGAAATTAACCTGAGAGAATAAATTCATCTCTGGGAATTCCAGGTGATAAAACATACTTCACTGGGCTCTAAATGTCATTGAAGTCTTTGTTTCAATTAAATAGAAATTATTCTGGTTTTCATGTAACTTAGCAATTATTTATTGCTATTGGTCACACAACTTATGGGATAACTTTCAGTTTCATGACTGTTCACTTCGCAAATTGCTTGCTCTCAAGATGAGTCAGCTTCCAACATGCAGCATGCCATGCAGACATGATCCCTTTTTGCACTTCCAAGCAGTTACAGGTTTTCTTGCAAGGAACAGCTTTATTATAATTTATTTCTATAGTCAAAACTGTAATGGAGTTCACTTGAAAGCATCTTTCTGCACCATTAAAGGCAGGAGCTGCAATCGTTACCTCCAAGTGGGATGAGCAGGCCACTCTGTTGCATGGAGCTGGCTGGGTTCATGCTGTGGCCCAAGGATTTCCACATCTGTGGGGCTGTGCCGTACATACAGACCAAAAAGGGATAACAGCGTGAGTTATCCCTGCCTTGGGCATAGACAAACCCATCTGTGGGATGCCTTTTGCTTAAGACCCTGGGTGCACCTGGTGGGTAATGCAGGAATATGGGGAAGTCCAGTGTGTACCTCACAGTGGTTTCATTTTGGGTGAGAACAGCCAACGAATTAAACTGTATGATGTTATTTGCTACATGCATATAAGGATATACATACTGTTTATTATCATCTCTATGGCTGCTATACACCCTTCACCACACTGGGTGCCTCACAGTGTCCATCTCCACAACTCCAGATTTTCAATCACCGCATTAATGAAGAATGAACTTTGATGAAACTGCATGAGCACAGTGGTGATGGAAACAGAATTGCCTACAGCATATAGTCAGACACTACACACCATCCTTCCTGCCTGATTGTTATGACAGTCCAGGGTCATGGACTAAATGAATTCAACAGACTCTTATAGGGAGGGTCTATAGACTTAGGGAATGATAGCAGTGGGTATACAAATTAAAAGATAGGAAAGGTGATGGGGTGCTGGGGAGCATGGGACCTGGGATGACAAAAAGGATATGGGATAAAAGGGGGATCCTCACCTGGTTTTTGCTGGGATTGAGTTAATTTTTATCTTAATAGCTGGTACAGTGCTGTGTTTTTCACCCAGTAGGAGAATAATGTTAGTAACACACTGATGTTTTAGCTGTTGCTAAGTAGTTCTTGCTCTTAATCAAAGACTTTTTAGCTTCCTGTGTTCTGCTACATGAGCAGGTGCACAAGAAACTGGGCGGGGACANCAGGGACACGCTGGGCACCGACCAGCAGGTGATGTGCAATTGTATTGTGCATCACTTGTTTTCCTTCAGTTGTATTCTTTTCTTTCCTCTCCTATTCATTATTGTTGTTGCTGTTGTTGTTGTTGCTGCCGCTATCTTTACTTTGTTTCAATTATTAAACTGTTCTTATCTCAATCCACAACTTTTGCCCCTTTCTTCCAATTCTTATTCCCATTCCATCATGGGGACGGGTGTGAGTGAGCAGCTGCATGGTGCTTACAACCCCAGCTGCCAGCTGGGGTTAAACCATTACACCTGGTTTATGCATGTTGCACCTGCTTAACTGAAATCACCTCATCACAGAAAGATCAAGTGCATGCTGCAGACCTAGTGCTGGTGCACCAGTGAACCTTGTGTAGGCAGACAGGGCCAGAAGCTTGCAGAAAACGAACTTGGAAGATAGGTTCCTTTGATTGTAACAAAGGCAAAGTGAAACAGAACATTCAGGGTATTCTGAAATATAAATACGTTTAAATAAATTATATGCATATTCATCCCTCCAGAATTAGTAAAAAAATCTGCAGTGTAAACTCTGACTTCTAGAAATATTCAGGAAAAAAAAAAAACAAAAACAGGAAATAAGAATATCTGGGAAAAAAAGAAAAAAGACAAATAATCCAGGAATGTAACAATTAGTACTAGTAATCCATAAAAATGCATATAAAGGCATCCACTCAGTCACTATTGGAGTAAAAACTTTTATCTCTAGGACATGCCATACTATTTCAAATGATCAAAACTGTCCAGAGAACTTTGAATGCTAAATGAGGTCTGTTTCAACCAGTGTAGAGGATAAATTCCTCACCACTGCTATCTGGGTGACAAGATATACAGCACGAGAAGTTTCATGGACTTCCTCAAAAATTTTTTCAACAATAACACAAAATCTAAGTCAATCAAACAACTTACTCTTCTTCGGATCCCATCTCCATGTCCCAGTTCTGCATAATCATTGTTTAAATCTGACCCACATACTAAGACTCAGCTTTAATCTACGCAAAAGCCAGCCCAAGAAAGACAGATCAAAAAGCTGTGCTGAAGATGTTCTGAGCAGAAGCAGGTGCTGAGTCAGTGGCAGCAACTCTAGTTTCACTCTTTGTTTCTCCTGCCTCTTAGTGCCCTAATGATGCTGTGTGTCGTTCACAGCCTGCGAGGTTCACAGGATAGCTCTTTTCAAAAACACTCTGTGACTGAGACTTTCAGATGCTATTGCTAGAGGACATGTGAAAATGCTATTCATGCAAATAATTAGCCTTGTGCTTCCTGAAGCCTTCTCTCACAGCTGGCCTCTGGGGGAGCAGAGGGGCATGAATATGAAATAGTTGATAGAAGTATTGAGTCAACTATAATAACATGACTAATTTTACCTGCAAGATAATTTCTTTCCCAGCTTTCATGCATTTCAGAGAATACTACCATTTGGCCTAAAGTGGCTTTGGGAATATTTTATTCTCAATTTCCTAATGTTATTCTGGATCTCTCCCAGATGAAGAAATATCTTTCCTTAGTAAAGACATGAGCACATGCATTTGCACCTATACTGCTTGTTTCACAGCCCATTAGACTGGCTGCCTGATATGACATAGAAAAAATAACGAAAATGAAACAATCGAAGATAACTTATGCAGAAATCCAGCATCAACATTGCTTTCCATCGGAGAGACATGGCAGACCAGATTCAGTTATTTTCAAGAAATGAAGAATGCTTGTGAATTTTCCCTGGCCTATCCAAAGTGTCGTATTGCATTTTATGCCACGAAAACAACAATGACAACAACAAACAAGCATGCCTGTCAGGCACACGTTAATGCAAGTTGAAATGACTGCTGTCTGCCTCATTCCCCGTTAGAAAAGAATGGATAACTCACTGAAAAAGTTTTCTGACAATAGCGCTGATCTGGGAGAAAGAATGCGGTAAATTGCAAACCTAAGATTCTGGATTATCGCTGAGCACAATCATAAATGTAGCAAATACCTGGATCTGTTCACTATCATCCGGCTAGGTAATTTGTATGTTTTCTCAAGGTATTATGTCTCTAATTGCAGGGTATCTGAATGCTGTACAAGGGTAACAAATTTTATCATTCTTCACAGAGCTCTGAGAGGTGGCAGTTGTGCACTACTTCTTAGATTAGCTGCCTAAAGATTCATTGCATCTGATGATACATTATTCCTCATTTTTGCCTCTTCTTGAGTTAAAAATCCCAAAGAGACAGAGAGTTCTCGTTAAATTTAGTGCTATTTCCCCATTTGTTTTCATTAAAAATTCCCTGATCCTCTTCTGACCCACACTTACTGAGAATATGAGCTCAGTGGAAATGCTGGTGAACCCAGACTGATCACTAATGAGCCGGAGCTGACCTCTGCACTTCATGGAGATGAATTTTCTCTTGCATTTATTCAATTATAACCAGATCCTTGAAAAAAAAAATGGGGTCTAGTACACCGATAACTGAAGGCAATAAAACTTTTAAACATATTTTAAAAGCTCTTGGATGAATTTTTTACTTATGCCCCTTGCATCTGGATTCTCACTGAAATCTGAAATTCAAGCCATAGAAATAAAAGGTCAGTACTCTAAAAAGAAAAGAAGGACATAATTATAATGTGCAGTTGAAGAAAAAGTATCTTGAATGGGTAAAGGTTATGCCTGGCCTTAGATCCATTTTTTTACTGCTTATCTAGACCTGCCAGTGCCATCTGAAACACTCCTGTGAGATCATCAGATGGAAGACTTATATCTAGTTGGGATTCACTTAATCTGACTGAAGAAAACCAAAGTCTGTGAGAACTTCTATAGGAGATCTGGTTCTCACCGGCAGCAGTGTCCTGGTTTCTGTGTGATTGAAGCGGCCCTAAATACATACCAAACTAGTTAAATAACTCACAGCTGCCACCGACCCCATCATCGTTACCTGGGAAGCTTACATGGGCCGTGCCGGTCTAGCTCAGTCCAGAAGATGGCATCTGTCCTGAACAGCTTTGACAAAAACCGACAGCTTAGCAAACAGGCGAGAAGCCCATGTGACAAGAATTTGGCATGAAAACACACCCTAAAAAAGCAGACACAGCATTGTGCTGTGAGGAGCAGAGATGCAGTTAACAAAGGCTGCCCCCTCTCGATGGCAGGATGAATGCACTTCGCTGCCAATGGTGGTTTTACTACAAAACGATAAAAAACTGGGAGTGGCGTCCCCTGCACTAAGAGTGTGATTCCCCTCTGGAAGGGATAATTATTCATGGGCTGTTTACTCCTGGTAAAAAAGTTAAGTGATATCCATGCCACTTGCAGACAAGCCTAGATGAAGTGGGCTTTCCCTGTGAAAGCATGCAGTAATCCGGCAGATCCACAAACCCTTTCTCCCTCATGACCGGGCTTGAAAGGACTAGATGGCTAGAAGCCGTATTGAGCTTCTTCAGCTGTTTTCTCTCCAGCTGCCTGTGCAGTTCCTGCAGTGCAATGGGATTTGATGAAACTACAATGATGTAAATTTGACAAGGTGTTCCCATGTCTGTTGGGACACAGATGATTTTATGAGTTTTCCAGACTTGCAAGGGATTTAATTGGGTAGGCATAGCTCCCAGGAGAAGGTATTTTTAGTCTGTAGAGCAATGCACTACCTCCACTGGTCTGACTTATACCATACTCAAGCTATCTGAACTGTCACGCTTTTCTCTCGTGTTGTTGTTAACCACATGACAGATCACACCGCATTTGTCTGAAGTACAGCAGCACATGTGCATTGCCTTGGGATCCCTCTCTGGCTCATTATTTTACACCTGTCGGTTGTCATTCAGAGCTCTTTCACGTTTTAACGCATGTACTCACCAGGAGCCAATCACCAAAACTTGCCCAGAGTGCCATTCTGAAGATGGAAATGACTGGATGGGATACCCTTCCAAACACATTATTGGCCATACTGCCATGAGGAAAATCTCACAAGGCAAACCTCTCCTTTGATTATTCTGCATGACTTTCCCTTTAATGGAATTTTTAACTGTCATTTTCAAACTTTTTTGCACCTTTTCCTGTAACATCCCATCTTTGACATTTTTCTTCAAGCACCAAATCTTGTAAAGGTCTCACAAGATCTGAACTTCTCCGTTACATCATTGAAGTACCTGCTTTAAAGAAGCCATTCTTAATTAAATCCTGCTTTTTCACATCTTCTGTATATACAACTGTAACAATTCTTCGACATATTGTAGTTTTCTAGGTGGATTCTAGAGTCTGGGTTTTTAAACTAAAATTATGCTGGATCCTTCCTAGATTCACAAAGGTCTCTGCCAAACAGGGAGACCTTGTAACAATCCTTCCTTAAGCCACTCCTCCTACCTAGCACTTTCAGATGTGGTTTTTTAATTCAGACTACCTCCCCAATTTAAAAAACTTGCGATTAGAGTTTTTAATGGCAGGTTCATCTATTTTGAGAGAAAATCTTAAGCTGAATACTTTTTTATGGATTGAAAATAACATTTTCATTGACCTTTTTTTCCCCTCATGTTGCTTACAATACTTTAAACTGGAATAAATATTCTAGCAGAAAATTAACAGCAAGGAACAGATTTTTATGAAAGATGAAAGGATCTGTTCCTTCATGAAAGTTTCTTCTTGAAAGCAGAACGTAAAAATAAAGACAGTTGCTTTTCTATAAAGAAAGGCAACTTTCAGCTTCTGAACTAAATCACAGTCTTCAGTTTGGAACATATTCTTCATTCTATGTTTTTTAAACGAATTCACAGCATCATAAAGCTTCCCTAAGGTAATGACACTCCCTGCAATATTTTACTCAATCAGATGACCAAATTCCACTTAAATTAATCACAGCTCAAAGCCGATCAAATACAGTATTTTTCTTTCTACATGTGATTACACTACGGGACTCAGGAGATAACTGACTGCAAGAAAATACAAAATTTTGAAAGAATTTTCCAACTTTAGGTACCGCTGAACATGAAACAACAATTCTAAGTATTTCTGCTATGCTTGAAGTTATCTGGAATGCTACTGAAGAGTTTCTAAAACATTTTCAGTCTGAAATTGACTTATTTTATGTAATAATAAAGATCTAATCGTAATTACAACATTGTGACCCATTCTAGTTTGGCAAAGGATCCTTAAAAGAACCTGTCCCCATTGCATTGGGTAGCATTAGGTAACAAGGACCACAGGGTGAAATGCCCAACAAAGCAGCTCTAGGACTGGAAAACACTTCTTTCTAGTGCAGGAAGTGCTGTCACTATTTCCTTCTCAGCAGAATTGGAACTGTGTGGTGGGTGATGGGGTCAGCACTGGCACCTGGGCTCAGAGGTTCCTGCTGGGATCCAGGCCCTGAACCCACAGCACATCCAGGGCCGGATTCCAGGTGAATCACAGTTTTGGAATGCCCAACCAGCTCTGTAGTATCCTAAAACAGCTGGACAGTGGCCCAGGTCAAGGAGGGGTGCCTTTTGGGCTCTCATTGTGTTCCTGTGGAAATGCTGCCTTCACAGGCCTGGTGGCAAAGCTCCCAGAAGAGAACAGAGAGTGGAGATGAAGCCCACAGAGGCAGGGCTGAGCTTCAGGGCACCGCCTGGCGGAGCACCCTCACCTGTGCCCACCTGTGCTTCCTTCCTCAGAGGAAATCCTAGGTTGCAGAGTATTCTCTGGCACTGGGAGGAGGCAGATGCAGATTACTTGAGTAGAAACGTCTTCATCAAAGAAGAGATGTCAGGAGCTGACTGAGGCAGGTAAGCCAGCCCACTGCAGGCTCACGAACAGCTGCTGGCTGTACCTCAGCAAAGGGCAACAGAGCCTGGGGAGAAAAAAGCTGCCACTTTGCTCTGCAACCTGGCAGCTGCTCCAAGGAGCAGCTCTCCTGAAAGCCCGGGCAGCTGTACACTGTGTTTCCCTGGAGCAGATACAAAACCTGTAACCCAGTTCTCACTGCTATGGTTGCTGGCAACCTTGAGGACTGACCTGCTGCGGCCAGTTAGAGAGCCAGATCCCATCCCTGCTGCAGTCTTTGCATCTTTCCAAAAATGGCCTAGGGACAGAAGGCTCTGGGGCAAGCAGACCTCTGCTGAAGGCAACTCTAGGCCCATTAGGAAGCAGAGGAACAGACCTTCACAGCTGGGACAGGCAGATCCTAGTGTGTTGCTGCCCTGCTCCCTGGGCTTGGCAAGGAAAGCCCAGTGGAGAGTGGCCAGCAGTGCCAATTGTCAGCTGTGTGGAAGAAGTGGGCTCCAATGCCTCCTCCTCTGCTTTGGGGAAAGGGAAGGTTTTGTGTGAGGGTCAGCCTGGAGCGGCAGAGGACAGGGCTTCCCCTAACATTGCAAGGGTGAAGTGGAGCAAGATGGGATTCTCATTGCAGCTGGGTGACACTGGACTCACAGACGAGCATGGTGAGCTTACTGGGTCTGGCTGGGATGGAGTTAAATTTCCTAGTAGCAGCCATTATAGAGCTGTTCTTTGTACTTGCAGCTACAATGGTGTTGATAGCACACCAATATTTTGGTCACGCTGAACAGGCCTCACAGAGCATCAAGGCTGTTTATTCATACTCCATCCGATGGCCAGTAGGCTGAAGGTGGGCAAGAGTGTGGGAGCACACATAGCCACGACACCTGACTCAAGCTAACTAAAGGGGATATTTCATACTACATGATGATGTAGTTGGCGATAAGATAGAAGTTAAGGATCATGGGAGGGATTTGTTATTAAGCTGTTTGTCTTCCAAGTAGTTGCTACACATGCTGAGGCCCTACTTCCCAGGACACCACCTGATGATAAGAAAGAAAGAATAAGTATTTTTGCTTTGCTTTGCTTCCATGCATAGCCTTTGGTTTTCTTCATTGATCTGCCTTTATCTTGGCCCACAAGCTTTTTCATCTTATTTTCTCCTGTCCTGCTGAGTGATAGAGCTGTTTGTGGCCACTTGGCATCCAGCTGAGGTCAACCCACCACAGTCCTTTTTGGCACCCAGCACGTGGACTGAGACAATGGGAGTTTTGAATTGAGCATGCTATAGCTATAGTGGTTATTAATTGGCAGGTTTCTGTGTCTTTGAAGTTGGCTTGCTGCACTGCATACCTCTTTATTTTGTTGAGCTTTGGAACATGTTAATACAAACACTGGCCATGCGCACTTAACTATGCTGGGGAAGTTATCTTGCAGAGAGAATGAGAGAATACACCTTCCTCTTCTCTGAGATTGATATTGGTGGTTTTACTGCATGGACTCCAAGGTTCTTGTTCACCCCTATGTAAGGTGTTTAATACTACTAACTGATATGGTTGGGTTTGTGGCAAAAACACCCTATTCTGGACAGTCCTGGCAGCCCCATGTATCTTTGGCATAGACTACCAGAAGTGTATGTCAAGGACCCAAAAGGATACAAATGGGCTTTTAGTGTAGCCATCATGAATATAGAGAAGATTAAACAGCTGACTAACTTGTCTGGCCTCTCAGAACATTCCTCTGTTGTGGCCTTCCTGAGGGCAGATGAACAGCAGGTGCTGATTGCCACCATGCCCACGCATGCACCAGTGCACCAGCAGCAATACTGCAGCAGCTGAGATTCCCTGGCTCTCACCTGCGGGCTGATTCACCCACTGGAGACCCAAAGAGCTATCAGCCTCTTTTAAATATCCCATATGGCCCATGCAGAGGTCTGGTGGAGGGTGAAAGTTGACAGGGACTATTGTGTCCCGGATGAAGACATCACACTGAGTGCTGCTGTACTTGGTATGCTGGAGTCCCTGTGCCAGCTGGAGTCAAGGACAGACAAGTGGCATGCTACAACAGGTATTATCAATGTTTTTTTTCCTCAATTCCTTTGGCAGAGGAAGCAACCATTTGCTTTCATGTGAAGGGGGGTCAGTACACCTGGAATTAACTGCCCCAGGCTGGAAGCACAGTCCTACCATTTGTCACGGACTAATCGGGGCTGCACAGTTACCAGGATGATCCCCCTGACCATTTATCATACATCGATGACATCAACAGGTGGGATAAAAAAAGTGTGCTAGGTGGGCAGCAGGGTTTATAGGGGTGGGACTCTGTGATTTGATTTCTAATTAATTAAATCACAGAGTCTCCAGGGTCTGGTGAAGAAGTCAAGCCTGGGTTCTTTTGGTACTGAGAAAACATTTGGGGCTAGCAGTTAGAGCAAAGCAGGGCTAGTGAGCAGCAGGGCACCTGTCCTTCCTGGAGAACAGCAGGATCTAGCACTCCTTTTCCCAGCCTCACTTCTTACAAGATGCATCTTCTGCCAGTTGCACCTGTGCTCAGGGTTGATGGTTATGTCTGCTTCCTTGGTGTTGCAGGTAGTTTTGCATCTATGTCCCATTACTTAGCTGAACCTGGAGCCTCAAATGGCCCTGCTGAATTCTGCCTCATGAGGGAGCTGTGCTCCCAGGAAAAGAGAGTGAGTTGATTTCCTCCGGTATATCAGCCCTAGAGACCCAGACTGGGGTTGAAAGAAATCTCTCTTCCCTCTTCCTGTACTACCTGTCGGCGGGGTGTCTCTACATAGCCTCCAGTTGTGCGCCATAGAGACACAGGAGCAGAGAACATGAGGATTTAAGGCGTGGGGGACAGGATAGGGGGATGGGAGCCTACAGAAAACAGGATCACTGCCTGCCTCTGGGAGGGATCCACTTCTGGAGGAGTTTCCTTATACTCAGTCTCTATATTGAACAGGGCCCCACCACAGGCCAAGCTGGGGGATGTTCAGTCCTCACAAGGCTGGAGGACCTTCCCTGTAACCCAGCAGTGTCTCGGCCCACTGAGGCTTGAAGAGTGTTGGCAGTTCTGGGCAGAGGGAACACACAGCCCTATCCCCTTCAGAGTCCTGGGGATTGCACTGTCTGACTGGCTGTATCAGGACCAAATATGCTGGGAGTGGTCACAAAACTTCATTTTGCATAAAAACGTTCATAATTTTTTTTTAATTTTCCAAGACTCAAACCAAAATACTTGACAGTTACATTTCAGCTTTTCAAGTGGGTAGGCAAAAGGAAGAGGAATGGGAGACTAAGATGAAGGAAGGAAAGAAGAAATGCATCCAGAGAGACAAATATAAAAAGCAAAAGGAGCACAAGCAGGCCAAACACATCTTCCATTTTCATTGCTGTTGTTGTTGAACTAACCAAAATTCTGGGATTCAATAACAAGAAAACTTAATGTGGAGAAAAATCATGATATGATGAACGTTAAGCTAGGATTTAGCACAGATGAAAAAAAAAATTAAGAAATCATAATAGTCCCCACTATAAATGCTCTAGGTTTGGTTAACAAGTCATTTCTTTAAAAGCACGAAAATTTTGTTCTGCCCATGCACCAGCCTCCTTCTCCAGGCACTGGGTGGCCACAGCTGTAAATGGAAGACATAAAAACTGAAGGATGGATGCATATGCAAGCACTCAGCTCCTCAATGTGTAAATACCAGAGCAGTTCAGCAGCTTTGGCCATCCCAGAATATCTTTTGCTGTCAAGCTCCATTTTCACATGACCTCTGTAGAAACTAAACCTATGGATGGAACAGGATGCTGAGTTATTTTTTGTTTGTCTATCTCTTTTTTTGTTTTTTCAGACATGATTCTAAGCCAGCAAGTCAGTGTCAGTCCAGTAGTAAAACAGCAGGTGCATAGGGATGTAGAAAGCCTGAGGCTAAGCCCAAAAACCAAGGCAATGTGTCAGGATTAGGGTCAAAATCAAGGAGACACAAGGCAATGAGTTACATAAGTGAAGATACTACCGAGTAGCACAGGTAGGGGCCAGAAGTAAAGTCTGAGCTTAAAAGCAGCTTCCAAGTGCAAAAGGAGCATACCCTCACCCTCAGTTTTCTTCACAAGAACTCCTATTAGTGACAGAGCAGACCCTGGACTCTGCAGCTCAAACTCTTTAACTCAGCACCTCGAAATCAGAATTATTCAGGCAGTCACATGGTGACAGCACAAAACACAAGTAAGGGAAAGGACTGTTTAATTTATTTAACAAAGGTGAAGAACAGCCTTAATAGCAGTAAAACTGGTGCAGCTAATTGCTGGAGGATGTCTGGGCTGTAGTAATCATGAAATGATATAGTTTTTGGGTCTCAGAGAATTAAGGAATGCGGTAAGGAGAACTACTAGCTTGGACTTCTGTAGGGAAGACTTTGGCCCAGTTGACAGAGTCTCTTGGGAGGCACTTCAAAGAAGGTATTGAGGTGCTGGAGTGAGTCCAGAGAAGGGCAGTGAAGTTGGTGAAAGGTCTAGAGGGTAAGTCCTATTAGGAGAAGTTGAGGGACCTGGAGTTGTTTAGTCTGAAGAAAAGGAGGCTCAGGGGTGACCTTGCTGCTCTAAAACTTCCTTAGAGAAGGTTGTAGCTAGCTGGGGGCTGGCCTCCTCTCCCAGGCAATTAGTGACAGGATGAGAGGACACAGCCTCAAGCTGTGCTAGGGGATGTTCCGGTTGGATATCAGGAGGAATGTCTTGGCAGAAAGGATTGTTAAACATTGGCATGGGCTGCCCAGGGAGGTGGTGAAGTCACCATCCCTGCAGGTGTTCAAGAAAGGACTAGACATAGCCCATGGTGCCATGGTCTAGCTGACAAGGTGGCGATCAGTCAAAGACTGGGCTCAATGGTCCAGAGGCCTTTCCCAGCCTAAATGATTCTGCAGTTCTGTGCAGTCTTGAAGGACAAAGGAATCTGGGCAGGCTGGCAATTTCTGAAGAAAAGAATCTTAAACGTGCAGAAGTATCATCCCTGTATGCCAAAAGACAAGTGGTGGAGGGGGTTGGGGGTGAGGGGGGAGAAGAAAACCAGTCTGAACAAGAGAGTTTTGCCTGTGACTCGATAAAGAAAAGAGTTTATGACCTTTGGAAGAAGCGGCACTCCACTCAGGAAGACTATCAAAACTACCAAGATGCAAGTTTGTACGGAGAGAAAATTAAAAGAGCCAAAACCCAACTAGAACTTAATTTGGCTACTGCAGTAGCCAGCAAAATGTTTCTATCAATACATCTGGTGAGCTGGAAGACATAGATGGGGAACAGAATGATGGCCTAATAAACCAAATGGAAAAAATGAGCAATCGGTACACCACTTAGACACACACAACTCTATGGGGCCAAATGGGATCCTCCCAAGGGTACTGGAGGGAGCTGGTGGAAGTGCTCACTGAGTCATTTTTAATCGTTTAGCAGCAGTCCTGGCTCACCAAGGAGATCCCAGGAGACTGGAAGTTGGCAGGTGTGATGCTCTTCTACAAGGGCGGGAAGGAGGATCTATATAGTGCTGGGGCACTGTAGGCCTGTCAGCCTGGGGAAGGTCACAGAACAGATCACCCTGAGTGCATCACATGGCACATACAAGACAACCAGGGATCGGGCCCAGCCAGCAAGGATTTAATGAAGGCACGTGCTACTTGACCAACCCGGCCTATGACAGGGTGACACACTTAATGGATGAGGGAAAGGCTTTGGATGTTGTCTACCTTGACTCCAGCAAAGACTTTGACATGGTCTCCCACACCACTGTCCACTGTCTCCTCACAGTTCATTCTTCCTGAACTGGCTGTTCACGTTTTGGATGGGGCACTGTTCAGTGGATAAAAAAGTGGCTGGATGGCCAGGTCCAGAGAGTGGTGGTGAATGGAGTTCCATCCAGCCAACAGTCGGTCACAAGTGCTTTCCCCAGGGGTCAATACTGGGGCCAGTTTTGTTTAACATCTAATTTGCTGATCTGGATGAGGGAACTGAGCACACCCTCAGTCATTTGCAGACAACACCAAGTTGGGTGGGAGTGTTGACCTGCTGCAGGGCAGGAAGGCTCTGCAGAGGGGTCTGGACAGGCTGGATCGATGGGCTGAGGCCAATTGTATGAGATTCAGTAAGGCCAAGCACCAGATCCTGCCCTTGGGTTACAACAACTCCACTCAGCGCTACAGGCTGAGGGCAGAGTGTCTGGGAAGCTGCCCAGCAAAGGCCCTGAGGCTGATATGGTTGACATCTGGCTGAACACGAGGCAGCAGTGTGCCAAGAAGGCCAGTGGCATCCTGGCCTGTATCAGCAATAGTGGGGCCAGCAGGACCAGGGGAGCGATTGTCCCCCGGTACTGGGCACTGGTGAGGCCACACCTCAAGTTGTGTGCCCAGTTCTGGGCCCCTCAGTTCAAAAAGAACATTGAGGTGGTGGAGTGAGTCCAGAGAAGGGCAATGGAGCTGGGGAAGGGTCTGGAGCACAAGTCCTGTGAAGAGCAGCTGAGGCNGAAGGGTCTGGAGCACAAGTCCTGTGAAGAGCAGCTGAGGCAATTGTGGGGGTTTAGCCTGGAGAAACGGAGACTCAGAAACGTTCACTCTGCAGCTTCTGGGAAGGAGGCTGTAGTGAGGTGGGGGTCAGCCTTTTCTCCCAGCAAATGAGGGGATAAGAAGAAACAGCCTCAAGTTGGACCAGTGGTGGTTTAGATTGCCATAATATGGAAATGATTTGTTACTGAAAGGGCTGTCAACCACAGACCAGGCTGCTCAGGGAAGTGG